>PVLD010034042.1:0-13058 GCA_004027595.1 Dinomys branickii | reverse complement strand
TACCACTCAATCAGTTATCTTCCCTGTGATAATAACTGTACTCCTGGGTTTATCTATATCCTTGGACTCTCACCTTGGGAAGAGATATAGCTGCCTCAGACTATACTATAACTAATACAGGGGTGTATACAAACTGCCATGGTTGGAGGTGGGAAAGCACATATGCTCACAGCGGACCGCCCGGCTCCACCCTGTCGTCGTGCTATGGGTGGGGGTGGGTCCAGACCATGTGGCTCCAGCATTACCGTTCCCCACCCCTTGCAGCTGGGCAATGGGTCTCCGAAGCTGAAGCTACGATTGCCGAAACGAGGGCGTGGGCCAGGGGTGTGCTTGGAGCGGCAACCTCCTCCCTCTCTATCTCGTCTCCCTCCAACTGTGCCATGTCAGATCTGCGATCCCCTCCTCCAGAGGAGGTTCTGCTTAGACTTTCCGAGGGTTTCACTTCCTATCTCAGATCCCTCCCGAGTTCAGAATATCCACCTCCCTCCTCTCTGTCCTTCATATGTTGCTATATTGTACAGGCACATTCTAAATCTAAGCTATAATGTATGCTCAAGTTGTTCCATGTTTTAGATTATTAAATGTTTATCTAAGTTATGAAATCTGTCTTATTTTGGTTTACTTAATAAGTAAGCAAACTGAAATACAAATTTGAACGATTTTTTTAAGAGTAGCGTGTTTAGTAAAAACAGAGAACATTTTGAAACAAACTATTTGACTTTATAGCTAAAGCACATATGCACCACACTCTAATGAGTCCTAAAGTTATTTTTAAAAAAATACCCACTAGCTAAACTATAAATGGTAGTTTACATTGAAAGCCACTTGCCAGAATTCTATGAGTAAAATATTAAAAAGAATGAATATAAAGATATCTTTTGTTTTAAAAAATAGAATTAAATTAAAAGTAGGAATTTTATAGAGACCATGAGAAAGAAAGGATTGAAATTTACTAAAGAAGTTTATCATTATGGAAACAACTGTAAATGCTGTTATTGTCTCAGAAAATGAACTAATATCCTTAATATCTTGGACTTTACTCATAATATGCAAGTGGTCTTACATTCAAAGACTATCAATACCAAATTCTCAGCAAAAGAGATTCAGAGTGAAGGCCCTCCTTAAAACTGAGTCTTATTATAGCTTAGAATGGTATATTTGATTTTGTTAAGTATTAGATAAGGATGATAGAGAGCTTATACAATGCCAGTGACTCAATTGTAGATAGACTATATATTCGCATAATGTGCAATAGACTCTATCCTCACACAGCCTATGGTAGACTGTATATTCACATAATCATTGAAAGAGCTGTAAATGATGTAATATTTGTTTCTGAATTTAGGGAGCCCATAATAAATGCATGGACAGCTCCACAATTAGATATGAAACAAAATAAAAACAGAAGGAAGACTGCAGGCAAATGATAAGCCACCAGTAGTAGCTGGGCTAATAACTGAGACAATTTCCACATCAAGGAGAATATATACTGTTTTGTTCAGGTAATCATTGCTCAAGATAGGGCTAAACATTGTGATGAAACCTAGATTTTAGATTTGAGAAGTGTTTTGAATATTTTGCTTCGTTGATTTCATCAATACTGGAAGTTACAAAGAAAAAATTTTAAATTTCTGTAGCTATATCTGAATAAAATCCAAAGTCAAATTTTGGAAGAAAATTAAAATCTAAAACAACTTTACTTTTCAAAATACGATCCAAATATTTTACTTTTAATGTATTTTCCTTTGGAAATATAATTTTTACATGAGAAGTGTTTGCAGTTAACTCTGGGATGTAAAAAGTTCTATCAGAATCCTTATCCACTGACATTAAGCATTTGTAACTCACAGGACTCATTGAGTTTAGAGTTGGCTCTGAAGCTCACATAAGCAAAATCTAGAAAATAACAGTTTACTAAAAGTTAGTGCTTGGGTTCATTATGTTTACTATCAAAAATTTGCATGAATGAAGCCAAGTATATTCTGATTCCAGTATAAGATATAGATAGAAAAATCATGACTAATGGGAATATTGGCACTGAGTTTATTCCCCCCTAAATTCATATTTCTGTGCTGCCATCTTGTAACTTGACTATGACAAGGTAAGTTTTGTACTTGCTCTTAGTGTTAGTTTCCTGGAAAAATGCTGAATTTACATATAAGTATCTTACAGGGATCTTACATGTTGTGTTGTACAGTAGAAAGTCACTTATCAGACATTATTGGAACATGTAGCTGGTTAAAAGTGGATTAAAATAAGCACTATAATACTCCAAATGGAAATCCATAAACCTGATTAACATGGAAAATGGATAATGGTATATAATTGTTAATGTTTGCCTCTGTGGATGTCAGTTAAGAAAGTTTCTGCTATAGAAAAACCTTTTGAGGCCAGACCAGCTCAGCGGAGCTAAGGGAGCAGCATTCTCCAGATATACCATGTTCTGCCCGGCCCTGGGTGCCATTACAGTGACCGCACCTGTGCCACTTTCCCTCAGAGTGCCAGACCAGCTCCATGGAGCTAAGGGAGCAGCTACGGGAGCAGACTATAGCTGGGTGAATAAACTCCACCAGAGCGGCAGCACCTGTGAGACTTTCCCGAAGTTTCCCGCAAAGAAGGAGCCCAGCTTCACAGAGACAGTAGAGCAGGCTTTGCAGCGGACCTTTGATGGGTAAGACTCACACCAGTTCTCTGCCCATCAAGACAACTTTCCTCCACCATCGCAGGTAGGCTCTGAGCCTGGCACCTCAGCAATCATCTGGGGTTCCTGGGCCCAGTGCTTCATGGTCAGCTAACATCTGGTGATAAGTTTGATATCCAGGTAAACTAGGGTTGCTAGAGTCAACTGTGAGCTGTCTGGGTAGTGTATAGCTCAACACTTTTCATCTGCCATCCAAAATGGCAAGACAGAGGAGCAAAACGCAGCCACAGAACTCAACCCCACTCAGAAAAAGTCCAGGAAACAATGATATAGAACTAGGAAGCCACATACCTGCAATTTCTGAAATGATCACATCTGAAGTAAAGAAACAACTCCATCAAGCCATAGAAGAGATTAAAGCAGAAATAATCTATCAGGCAAAAAATGAAGTGAAAATAATAATGGAAGAAATGCTCCACACATATAGAGAAGAAACAGATAAAAGAATAGAAGAATATAGGAAACAAACGGTAACGTTACATGAGCAATTTAGAAATGAATTATAATGCATGAAACAGACTCAAAGAGATTGCCAGGAATAGAAAACTTCCACTGAAAGCTTGCAAAACCGCTTCAGTGAAGCTGAAGACAGAATTTCAGATCTTGAAGACAGCATGGCAGCTAGCGACCATGAAAGGAAGGATCTCTTAAAGTCATCAAGGATCCAGGAAAAATTAATCCAACAGCTCCAAGATGAGGCAAAAAGAAATAATATCTGAATAATAGGAATTAATGAAACAGCAGGCAACACAAAGGATATAAAAAGAGTATTTGCTGAAATAATAGCAGAAAATTTCCCAAACATGGTAAGGGATAGTGAAGTGCAGTTAAAAGAAGCATATAGAACCCCAACAAGCCATAACCCAAATAAAGCCACACCCAGACATATAATAATCAAGATCCCAGACATCCAACAAAAGACCACAATATTAAAAGCAGCTAGAGAAAAGAAACAGATCACCTATAATGGAAAGCCCATCAGGATCACAGCAGACTTCTCAACAGAAACCATGAAATCAAGAAGAGCTTGGAGTGAGGTATTACAGATTCTGAAACAAAACAGCTTCCAACCCAGAATGATGTATCCTGCAAAACTATCCATCATATTCAGTGGAGAAATAAAATATTTCCATGACAAAGAACAACTGAAGAACTTCATGAATGCCAAGCCAACATCACAAAAAGCACTAAAAGAAATTCTTGACAGAGAAAAATGAGACCACAATCTCAAGAACAACAATAGAAAGGAAGCTTTGAGCAGAATGAGCAAGTAAACAGATAGGAAAAATAGGAAAGCAACAACAAGTAAATAGCTTGACAAGAATAAGCCAACATATAATAGTTATAATCATTAATGTAAATGGCCTCAATTCACCAGTCAAAAGAAACAGACTGGCAGAGTGGATTAAGAAACAAAATCCAATGATATGCTGAACACAGGAAACACATTTTACTCAAAAAGAAATCCACAGACTGAAAGTTAAAGGATGGAAAACAATTCTCCATGCAACAAGTTCCCAGAAAAAAGCAGGGGTAGCTATTATGTTTGTAAATAATGTAAACTTCAATCCAAAAACAATCAAAAGAGATAAAGAAGAGCACTACATACTAGTTAGGGGAAAGCTGCAAGAGGAAGAGATAACAATCCTGAATGTTTATGCACCAAATACTGGAGCACCAAACTTTATAAGTCAAACTTAAACACACAAGAAGAACCAAATAATTAATAACACTAATGTAATAGGGGAACTAAACACCCCTTTGATGCAAAGAGACAGGTCAATTGGCCAAACACTCTGCAAAGAAATAACAGACCTGAACCACAGGTGTGAACAAATGGACTTAGTAGATGTATACAGAGTGTTCCACCCCACAATATCAGAGTACACATTTTTCTCAGCTGCACATGGGTCTTTCTCTAAAATAGACCACATTCTAGCCCATAGAGCATACCTAACTAAATGCAAAAGAATTGATATTACCTCATGCATATTATCTGACCACAGTGCAATGAGATTGGAAATTAATGACAAAGGGAACTCCAAAAACCCCATAATCACGTGGAAATTAGACACAAACCTCCTGAATAACCAATGGGTCACACAAGAAATTAAAGAAGAAATTAAAAGTACCTACAGACAAATGAAAATGCAAATATAACCTACCAGAATCTGTGAGATGCAATGAAAGCAGTCCTCAGAGGGAAATTTATAGTGATGAACTCACATATAAAGAAAACAGAAAGAGAGCAAATAAATAGTCTAATGCTACACCTCAAACTTCTAGAAAAAGAAGAACAAGTCAAACGAAAAGCTCAAAGAAGAAAGGAGATTATAAAACTCAGGGCAGAAATTAATGCAATTGAGATTAAGAAAACACTACAAAAAATAAATAAAACAAAGAGTTGGTTCTTCAAAAGAATAAATAAAATTGATAAACCCCTAGCCAAATTTATTAAAAAAGAAAGAATTGAAATTCATACAATAAGGAATGAAAAGGATGAAATCACTACAGATCCCACAGAAATTCAAAAGATCATTAATATCTACTATGAAAATCATTACTCCCATAGGATAGAAAACTCAGAAGAAATGGACAGATTCCTAGAAATGTACAATTTACCAAAATTGAATCAGGAAGATTCAGAAATCCTGAACAACCCAATATCAATTAATGAGATTGAAACTGTCATTAAAAACTTACCAATACAGAAAATCTCAGGCCCTGATGGATTCACAGAAGAATTCTATAAAACATTCAGTGAAGATTTAATGCCAACACTCCTCAAACTCTTCAATGAAGTTGAAAAGAAAGCAATTCTCCCTAACTCATTTCCGGAGGCAAGAATTACACTGATACCAAAACCAGAGAAGGACCCAACTAAGAAAGAGAACTATAGGCCAATCTCCCTAATGAACATAGATGCAAAGATACTCAATGTAATACTAGCTAATAGAATGCAATGAATCATTAAAGAAAATTATACAACATGACCAGGTTGGATTTGTTCCAGGAAGGCAAGGATGGTTCAATGTTCACAAATCAATTAATGTAATACATCATATCAATAGAGTCAAAGACAAAAATCACATGATTATCCCAATAGTTGCAGAAAAAGCTTTCAATAAAGTTCAACATGCATTCATGTTAAAAACCCTAGAAAAAATAGGAATAGATGGCCTCTACCTCAATCTGATCAAAGCCATCTATGATAAACCTACAGGCAACATCATACTAAATGGACATAAATTGAAAACTTTCAGTTTAAAGTCAGGAAGAAGACAAGGATGTCCATTGTCACCACTCCTATTCAACATAGTTCTGGAAGCATTAGCCAGAGCAATCAGACAAGAGAGAAATAAAAGGAATAAGGATAGGAAAGCAAAAGTAAAACTATCATTATTTACAGATGACATGATTCTTCACATGGAAGACCCCAAAAACTCTACAAGAAGACTCCCTGAATTAATAGACAAATTTAGCAGAGTAGCTGGATACAAAGTCAACACCCAGAAATCAACAGCATTCCTACACACAAACAACAAACAGTCTGAGAGAGAAATTAAGGAAACCATACCTTTCACAATACCATCCAAGAAATTGAAATATTTAGGAATCAATCTAACAAAGGATGTAAAAGATTTATTCAATGAAAACTACAGTACTCTAAAAAAAGAGATCGATGAGAATTTCAATGAAAGGAAAAACATTCCCTGCTCGTGGTTAGGAAGAACCAGCATTGTGAAAATGGCCATACTACCAAAATTGTTATACAGATTTAATGCAATTCCTCTTAAACTACCATTAACATACATCACAGACCTAGAGGAAACATGCCTTAAATTAATCTGGAACCAGAAAAGACCCAGAATAGCAAAAGAAATCCTGAGCAACAAGGACAAGTCATGTGTAATCTCAATCCATGACCTGAAATTATACTACAAAGTTACTGTAATAAAATCAACCCGATACTGGCTAAAAAACAGATCTAAGGATCAATGGAACAGACTGGAAGATGCAGCCATAACCACAAACACACTCAGACACCTAATATTTGACAAAGGGGCCAAACAAACTGGGAAAAAGATAGCCTGTTTAATAAATGATACTGGAAAAATTGGCTTGCCTCCTGCCAAAGACTGAAAATAGACCCAAGTCTATCATCATGCACCAAACGCAAGTCAGAGTGGATCACAGATCTCAATATTAAAACAGAAACTCTAATTCTATTGGAATAGAAAAATGGAAAAATCTTGAAGACATAGGAGTAGGCAGAGAGTTCATGAACAAAAATCAAACTGCACGGGAAACATTTCAAAGAATCAATAACTGGGGCCTCATCTTACTGAAAAGATTTTGCACATCTAAAGAAATCACCAGCAAAGTGAAAAGAAAACCCACAAATTGGGAAAAAATCCTAGCTGGCTGTCCTTTGGACAAAGGTATTCTATCTAGAACATACAAAGAATTAAAAAACATGAACTTGTCCAAATTCAAAGACCCAATCCAGAAATGGCCGTCTGAGATGAATATACACTTCTCAGATAAAGAAATACAAATGGCAAATAAATATATGAGAAAATGTTCTACATCTTTAGTCATTTGAGAAATGCAAATAAAAACAACATTGAGACTTCATCTCACCCCAGTAAGATTGGCCAGCATTAAGAAATCATCCAGGGGCTGGGGATATAGCTCAGTGGAATAAGTGCTTGCCTAGCAAGCGCAGGATCCTGAGTTCGATCCCCAATACCGAAAAAAAAAAAAAAAAAGAAATCATCCAATAACAAATGTTGGCAAGGCTGTAGAGAAATAGTAACTCTGCTGCACTGTTGGTGGGAATGCAGACTGGTGAAACCACTGTGGAGATCGGTTTGGAGATTCCTTAGCAAATTTGGTCTAGAGGTCCCATTCAACCCAGTTATTCCTCTTCTGGGTATTTTCTCAGAAGATCTGAAAGCATCCTATCACCACAATATATGTGCACCCATGTTTATAGCAGCACAATTTGTAATAGCTAAATTGTGGAAGCAACCCAAATCTCCATCCAGAGAGGACTGGATTAAAAAAATGTGGCATTTTTATATAATGGAATATTACTCAGCTATGAAGAGGGATGGATTTGGGGCCTTTATGGGTATATGGTCAGAATTGGACACCATACTCATAAGTGAAATAAATCAGAGGTTCATGTGCAGGCAGTGTATTGTATCACTGGTGTAGGAATCTGAAGATGGGAATGTGGATTGAGGGGTGTGAAGGGAATCTGCTCAAAGATAGGGAGCAGATGGGATGAGGGGAGGAGGGAAGGGAAGAAAGAGACAGATATGTATCTATGTGTGTATATGCAGGATGGCTGATCTGGTGCCACTGTTGACCTGTGTCGCTTTATGGTAAGGAACAGTTCATGATTGTTTGATCAAGATTGTATGTCTATACGTGATTTCAGAAACATACACTTTGAAGTTATTAATGTGTGGTGCAGCAACTACTGGTGATTCCCTGTTGCTTTGTCTGTAATTCAATTTTGATTGGACTGGTCTTGTGCTGCTTTGTGTCTTTTTGTTAATGTTTTCCTTTTGTTGTTGTTGTTTTCTTTGTTTGTTTTTTATACTTTTAAAAAAGAAAAAGAAAAAATGAAAGAAGGAAGGGAAAAATATATATGTATGCACAGGGATAGCAGGGATAATTGAACTGCTGTTGTCTACTGGTTTATTGAAAGGAACAGTTAATGCTTAAATCTCTCTTTTACCAATTTTGCATGCTTAGATATGGTAATCTGAACAACTAATTTGAAGACAACAATATGCAATGTAACAACCATTGTTGAATTCCTACCATTTGATTAGTCAAAATGTATTGTTTCTAATTTTTTTATTATCTTTTATTCTTCTTAATTGTTTGATCAACCTTGTATTCTTACATCTGATAATCTGAGCAACTTCGTTGAAGATAACAATAGTACTGTCACAACCATGGTTAATTTCCTACCATCTTGCTTTGAAATTCTGTATTGCTTTTATTGGTTTTTGTGTTTTGTTTTTGTTATTTTGTTTTCTTTTCTCTTTAAAATTAAAAAATAAAAAAAAAGAAAAACCTTCTGATAAAGTCCAACACTCATTCATGATAAAAACACTATAATAAATCAGAATTGATGGTCTTTACCTTAACCTTGTAAAAGCCATCTGTGAAAAACCAACAGCCAACATCATACTAAATGGACAAAAATTGAAAGCTTTCATCATAAAGTCAGGAACATGACAAGGATGTTCGCTATCACAACTCCTATTCAACATATTTCTGGAAACATTAGCCATAGCAACCAGATATGAGAGAGAAATAAAAGTAATAAAATTAGGAAAGGAAGAAGTTAAATTGTTTTTATTTGCAGATGACAGGATACTCTACATAGAAGACCCCCAAAACTCAAAAAAAAGTATTCTAGAGTTAATAAATGAAGTTAGGAGTACAGCTGGATGTAAAGTCAACACTCAAAAATCAATAGCATTCTTATACAACAGACTCACTGAGAGAGAAACTAGGGAAGCAACATCCTTCACAATAGCATCCAAAAATCTGAAATACTTAGGAATCAATCCAGCAAAGAACATAAAAGATCTGTACATTAAAAATTATAGTACTGTGAAAAAGGAGATTGAAGAGGATATCAGAAAATGGAAAGATATCCCTTGCTCATGAATTGGAAGAATTAATCATACTCCCAAAACTGTTATACAGATTTAATGTAATCCTGATCAAAATACCATTATCATATCTCACATATCTAGAGAAAGCGTTCCTAAAATTCATTGAAAATAGAAGAAACCTAGAATAGCAGAGGCACTCCTGGCCAACAAAGGCAAGGCAGAAAGCATCACAATCCCTGGCTTGAAATTTTATTATAAAGCTACTGTGATAAAATCAGCATGGCATTGGCAAAATCAGACCCAAGGATCTGTGCAACAGATCGAAGTTGAAGACAGAACTACAAACTCACTCTGCCTCTTATCTTTGACAAAGGGGCCAAATATTTTCACTGGAAGAAGGATAGCCTTTTTAATAATTGTTGCTGGAAAAACTGGCTTTTCATATGCTGAAGCCTAAAATTAGACCCATGCCTATCACCATTCACTAAACAAAAGTCAAAATACATATCTAAATATTAAAGCAGGGACTCTAAATCTACTGAAAGAGAAAGGAGTAGAAATCGTGAAGACATAGGGGCAGTGAGAGAGTTCATGAACAAAAACCAGACTGCACAGGAAATACTTCAAATAATCAACAACTGGGATCTTATCCTATTAAAAAGTTTTTGAGCATCAAAAGAATTCAAAAACAGAGTGAAAAGAAAACCTACAGAGTGGTAAAGCATTTTAGCCAACTGTTGTTCAGGATTTCTATCTAGAATATATAAAGAACTGAAGAAAATCAGGCCCCCCAAATTCTAAGACCCAGTCCAAAAATGGGCATCTGTGATGAATGCACACTTCTCAGTTGAAGAAATACAATAGACAAATATGTGAAAAAATATTCAACATCATTGGTGCTTTGAAAAACGCAAATTAACACTGAGATTCCATCTCACCCCAGATAAAATGGCTATCATCAAAAAATCAAGCAGTAAAAAATTTTGACAGGTCTGTGGGGAAAAAGGAACACATCTATCCACTGCCGGTGAGAATGTAGATGGTACAACCACTGTGGAAATCAGTGTGGAGATTCCTCAAAAAACTAGCCTTAGAGATTACATTCTACTCAGGTATTCCTCTGGGTATTTTCCCAGAATAATGAGAAATATCATATTACATTGGTATATGTGCACCCATTTTTATAGCAGCACAATTTGTAATAGGTAAGTCTTGGAAATAACCCAAATGCCCATCAACCAAGGAATGGACAAAAATGGAGTACTACTACTAAGCAATAAAGAAAAAATAAACCTGAGTCTTTTATAGGCAAATGGATGAAACTAGAGAGCATATTCATAAGTGAAATACATCACACTTGCATGTGTAAACATCATATTGTCTCCCTAGTATAAGAAACTGAAAGAGTAAACAAAATCCAAAATTTACAATAGGCAATGGGAAAGAGAAAGAAAATGCTCAAGAGGAAAGAATAACTGGACTGGGGGAAAGGAGAAAAGAAGGAGGGAAAATTAGAGGAGGGGAGGAGATACACAAGATAGCTAAGATAATTATATTACTAATTTCTATGAGCTCATTAAAAAGAATGGTTAGTGCTTATATTGTTTGACTCATTTTCATGCCTGTATCTTATAATCTGAGCAACTACTTTGAAGATAACAATGTGAATATATTAACGGTCGTTAATCTCCTATTACTGTGTTTTGAAATTCTGTGTCGTTGTATTTATTGTTTTATTCTCTTTAAAATAAAATTTTAAAATATTTGAAAAAGACAGTTTCTGCTGTAAATGAGAAAGCATAACTTAGAGTGTACAACCCGGTCTAACTTATGCTAACTTCCCTTTCATTTTTCCACATTGCTAGTGGAGTGAGGTCAGTGATAGATAAATCCAGAGATCCACTGTCTTGTCATTGTTGCAATGAAAATATTTGTACTAATTTTTCAGACTTGTAAGTTTGTAATCATGATAATAACAGATAAAAACAAAGGATGACTTTCATATTTTAGTAGTGTGCTTTCATTATAGAGCCATAAATTTCACTATGGCATTTTCATATACATGCAGCATATTCCGATCCTATCCACCCCCATATTTTCTCTTCCCTTTGGCTCTTCTCTTTTATAATAACTTCCCTTCCACTTTCATGCTGTCTTCTCTTTCTAGATTTCACATATGAGACAAAAAATACATTTGTTTTCTGAGCCTCATTTATTTTGCCTCACATAATGATATCCAGTTCCATCCATTTTCCTAAAAACAACATGATTTCATGTTTCTTTATGGCCCATTCATATGTAAATCTGCCGTTCCTCAGTTGAGAGGCGTCAAATTCAATTCCATAACTGAGCTACTGTGAATTGTGCCATGACAAACATAAAAAAGTGAGTGCCTACATATCATGCTGGCTTTAATACCTTCACGTATGTATCAATGAGTGAGAGCAGGAAACAACAGAAGTTCAGCTTTTAAATTTTTGAGGCACTATCATATTGATTCCCATCGTGGCTGCATGACTTCATAGTCCCATCAACAATGATTAAGTATTGCTTTTATCTCATATCCTCATCAATATTTATTGTTTTTTGAATTCTTGATAACAATGATTCATTGTGATTAGGATGAAATAGATTTTCAGTGTAGTTTTGATTTACATTTCCTTTATGAGTAAAGGTGTTGAATGTTTTTATATAGTTGTTAGTTATTTATATACTTCCTTCAAGAGCCTGTTCACTGGTCATTTTAACCGGGCTTTTTGTGTTCGTATTCTTAAATTCTTTTTTTAATATTCTGGGTATTAATACTACATCAGAGGAGTACCTGTGGTCTCTCATTTTGTGGTCTTGTTCTTCACTCTATTAAATGATCGCTTTTCGTTCTGCCAAAGCTTTTCAATTACATGCAATCCTATTTGCAGATTATTGCTAGTACTTCTTTTTTTTTTTCTTTTTCTTTTTTTAATTTTATTTTAAAGACAAAAGAATGGAGACATATGAACCAGAAAAGCCATAAACAATACAGAAAATACAAAGTTATACAGAATATAGTAGGGAATTAGAACTGGATGTTGTATTACATAGTTATCTTCACATTAGTTAACACAAAAACATTAAAGGAAATACCAAAGTATAGAGAAGATAGTAGGGAATTTGCACTGGATGCTGTATAATATAAAGTTATCTTCATTTCTGCTACTACAAAAACGACTGAGGAAATACAAAATTATAGAGAACATAGAAGGGAATTAGCTCTGGATGCTGTCCTACATAATGTTACCTTCATCTTTGTTACTCAGGTTACACAGATGATGGCCCTTTTGATCAGTTCGTTTTTTCTCCTCCCTCATCTCTGTTGCTCTACCACTCAATCAGTTATCTTCCCTGTGATAATAACTACTCCTGGGTTTATCTATATCCTTGGACTCTCACCTTGGGAAGAGATATAGCTGCCTCACACTATACTATAACATACAGGGGTGTATACAAACTGCCATGGTTGGGGGTGGGAAACCACATATGCTCACAGCAGACCGCCCGGCTCCACCCTGTCGTCGTGCTATGGGTGGGGGCGGGTCCAGACCTTGTGGCTCCAGCATTGCCGTTCCCCACCCCTTGCAGCTGGGCAATGGGTCTCCGAAGCTGAAGCTACGAATACCGAAACGAGGGCGTGGGCCAGGGGTGTGCTTGGAGCGGCAACCTCCTCCCTCTCT
>PVLD010034041.1:0-13060 GCA_004027595.1 Dinomys branickii | reverse complement strand
TTTTTTTTTTTTTTTTTTTTTTTTTTTTGCGGTACTGGGGATCGAACTCAGGACCCTGTGCTTGCTAGGCAAGCACTTATTCCACTGAGCTATATCCCCAGCCCCTTTTATTTCTGCTCTTGAACCACATGACTTTTTTTTACTACAGAGTACACAACTACTAGTGATGAAAAACACTAACACCGGCCTACTTTCAGGTATGGGTACATAGCAACTGAGTGAACACTGATTGCCAGGTGAAGAGAGTATTTCCAAAAAAAGAAGTAGTTTATTATAAATTCAAACATTTTATTCTGTTTTTTTCTTCAGTGCTGCAATATGAAAGCAAGCAATTGGTTCAAAAATTACCCAAAACTGTAAAAATGTAAGATATTTAAAGCGTCATTTTTATTCACATTTTTATCACTGCTATATTCTTTTTTATTTTGCCATTGTTTATGGTTATAAAATATGTTCACACAAATGCTAATAGTTAAATGCATAATATATATTATATTTCCTTGGCTTTTTCTTCCTCTTATATATTCATTTACTTTCAGTTCTTTTTTTCCATTTAGAATTGAGCATACTAAAGAATGTTTCCTAAAACTATAGGTAAGATATCTTGGTCCATGAAGGCTTTTATTTGCAGACAATTTGATGTACAAACAATAGCACTCGGCAAATATTTATTTTTTTTTGCAAATGCTACACCAAATGACAAGGATGACAGTGGCCACCTTTACCGTATGGCCATCTTCAAGTGGTATAAAAAATTAACTTTGTGAACTTATTTTGTGTGTGTGTGTGTGTGTGTGTGTGTGTGTGTGTAATCTTTTGTGAACATACAGATATATATTTGTATGCACACAATTTTTGTACAATTTACTGGCCCACAGCTATCAGCTGTGTGTGTGTGTGTGTGTATGTGTGTGTGTGTGTGTGTGTGTGTTATTGACCCGTACATTTATGAAGATTGGTCAGCAGAGTATGAAAATGCCTATGAGAAGGGAAATAAATGTTGTAAGACAGGTCCAGTATTTGTTATAGAACAAAACACGCCCCATTCTAAGAAGAGCTCATGGAAAATATCACCATGAGAACACATAACATTATACCCCTAATTTAAGTAATTCTCAAAATACTCTGATTAATAATTTCTCAAAAGCTTCACATATTATGTCTTTTAAAGTAAATATATGTCTTCTGTATCTGTTGGTCTACTTTCACTCCCCATATGATTGTTTTAGTAATTTTAGACTCTCTCAATATTCTCTAAGCTCCTTACTTTTTTACATTTTTGAATCATGTAGGTATTAATAAGCTCCAATATTTAAAATTTTTCATAAAATATACTTCAACTAATTCAAGAAGATGAAACTTGGTTCTTCCTGTTCCAGCTATTTCTTGCTGCAAATCACTCCAAAATTAATGAAAAGAACATTTATTTTTTATCTAATTACTATGATCAAGAATTTGAGACTGACTTAACTGGATGACTTAGGTTCTTAATGTGGTTGCAGTCTGGATGTTACCGAGGGGTACAGCCATTAGACTGTCATTCATTAGGGGTACAGACAAATACAGTCATTCATTAGAGGTACAGCCTGAGGCTGGTGCCAGAAAGTGCCCCTCCTGAGGCTATTAGCAGTAGAATTCTGTACCTTGCAGGTAAGTTCTCACAGGGGCTTCCTGAATGACCTTTCCCTAATAGAGAACACAGTAGATCA
This sequence comes from Dinomys branickii, assembly GCA_004027595.1. Taxonomy (NCBI): domain Eukaryota; kingdom Metazoa; phylum Chordata; class Mammalia; order Rodentia; family Dinomyidae; genus Dinomys; species Dinomys branickii. The sequence goes on along the minus strand of PVLD010034041.1, from coordinate 11,351 downwards.
TGGAAGAGTTGAAGAAATGCAATTTATTAGTTTTAAACTAATTTCAATTGCTACAAACATATTTTCACTTCTACTTTTTTGTTTGTTTGTTTGTTTTCATTAAATTGCAGCCCATTCTCTAGGGCAAAGCAAAGTAGGTAGGCCCCACCAATTGAAGGGTAAAATGTCAGATAAACTTTTGAGCATGTTCCAAAACTACCATGCTGCCTATGTGCTCAACAGAGATCAGTGATGTATATATTAAGGCATCACAAACTGTGACAGTAAATAGAGGGGAAAAAAGCTGACGCAAGAGATAGATCCTGTTATGGCCCCACAAAGCCTTACGCACTCATAGGTGGAGCTTTACATAGGTAGCCAGACCTGTGATTATGGACTAAGAGTGTATAATAACTAAATTGGTTTTACATAATACTGTGTCTGGATAATGAAACCCCTGACCTATTTATGGGTGCTGCCAATTAATAGGCTTGTACCCTTGATGGAATATAAGGGACCAAAAAAGGACAGGATCTTGCTTGCTGCCACCTGTCTGCCACGCCAGAGACTATTTCTTCACTGCTGTGTCTCTTTGCCATGTCACAGAAAAAAGGAAGAATGTCCCAGAGTCCAGTAATATAATTATATAATCATATAATATAATCCTTGCATAGAAGAGAAAGCAAGGAAGAAAGTAGTGGGTAACGTAGGTGGAAATAAACCCATTGTGTGAAAGATGTATTAATTGGTCCTTAGAAGAAATCTAGTGGCCTGGCGCAGACCCGGTGTGGTGTTAGACCTTTAGTCTCCTCCTGGGATCTGAGTTAATCTTCCATAGTTGGTGAGATTCCTGGAGAGTTGTTAAGGATGGATCTGGGGATTGTCCTCCACATGGTTCATTTTTATGGAAAGTGATTATATCATGTGGGCACTTTGCACATCAGTCAATTTTTAAATTGTGAATATGAAGGATTTTATCTCAGAAGGAGAATGTGACGAAGATCAATTTTGGTACCAGAGAACTGGGTCATTAATAGGATCATACATTTTAAAGGTTTGGAAGCCGTTAGAATTATTTCACAGGATAAACTTGAAAATATTTAGAGAAGCTGCCAAGAGCATCCCTAGAATGCTGTATACTAAGCTTCTCAGATTTTAGTCAGAGCTCAGAATACCAAAATGCTGATAAAAAAAATTAAGACGGTAAAGGCCAGGTTCAGGAAGTTTCTCCTGGGAACAAAATTTCTATTAACCATTAGACTCAAAGTATCAGTTCAACAGAGAAGATATGAGGATATCTCAGAAACACACAAGACCCCACCTATCATACGACTTGTGTGCAAATCTGTAACTTTCACTAAAGAACAGAGCCCCAAAGAACTGTGCTCTGGAAGCACCACCTAGGGAATCCTGTGACACAGAGACCTCTGTAGCCATTATCCAAAAAGAGTAAGCTACTGCTGCAATTGTTAGAAGATCTTGGAATCATTTCAAAGAATATACAATATTAGAATTGAGGGATAAAAGAGGCCTCAATCCATATTTCAGAAGGAGGCCTGGGTGATCAGGCAATGTTTCCTGGAGGGGGCAATGTGTGAAACTATAAGAGATAAGCCAAAAGTGCATTGGAAATCACAGGTGTTTGGAGAAACCAGGAAGATAAAAATTCTAAAGAAGAAAACTGCAGGCAGTGTCCAAAGTCACTTCAAGAGAGAGGACATGAGGGATACAACTAGCAGTATGTAGTACATAGCAGCCCAAGCCCTTTCGAGCTTATACCTCACACCACCTGCCTGAAGTGCTGGACTTGTAGCTACAGGATTTAATGTTTGCCCCACTGGTTTTTTATTTCATTTTATCACAATTCTTTCCACTTCTTTATTCTCCATTTTGGAATGAGAATATTCATGCTGTACCAATGTATGTCAGAAGTATTTAACTTTTCTTGATATTTTGCAGAAGCTCACAGCTAAGAGTTTGCCTGGAGTTCCAAGAAAATTTGTATTGGACTTTTCAGTGGTGCTGTAACACTTAAAATTTTGGCAACACGTAGGCATGGACTAGATGGAGCTTGTATGAATTGATAGACATCTTTATAGGGCAGAGTGTTGTGCTTACTCCTGGAGTATGCCCCAAGGCCCCATGCAACTGGATCACGGGAGCACTGTGTTCACCAGTGGATTCATCCACTGATGGATTCATGGCTTGGTGTGCTGTCAGGAGATGCATTTCAGTCCCAAGGGGCGGGTCTTGGGAGCAGCACCCAGAAGAGTGTTACTCTCCCTAGTTCCACCCTTTGCCTCTGCTTCCTGTCAAACATCATGTGAGCATATATTCCTGTACAAAGTCTCTCTGCCGTCCTGCTTCTGCCTTGGAGCCAGCCAAGCATGGACTGTAATTGTGAGCCAAAAACAGACATTCTCTCCTCTAATTTGTGTGTTTTGGCTATTGCGCCTCAACAACAAAATAATGACTAAGACAGGAGAGGATGCCTGGCAACTGAGCTCCCTTTGGAGGGCCTGTCTTTCCCAGAGGAAGAAAGTGCAGAGAAAACCCCTCCCTCTATCTGGTGCTCCTCAAGGGCAGCAGGTGTGAAGCAATCAGCATATCAAAGTCACAAGTTTTAGTATAAATGCATTTTAAAGTCTAGGAAAGTTAATGTTCTGAAGATCAGTTTATTATTTTGGGTTCATATTTTATCTTCCACATTGCCTCCAACTATGTAAATCACGGTTTGTGATGATGAGAGTAAGGAAATTCATCTATTTTTGCTTCTACAATGCTAAAATCACAATGCTTATTTCCAATCTACTCAACCTACCTCATAGTTCATGCTATGGATTTCTAAGTCAGAAGTTCTTAAATATACTTGGAAATCTATAATGCCTGGGAAAGTCATATATATCTCCTCCTTACCTCTAAAAAACTATATCAAATAGTGATTAATGTTATAATTTGCATAGCTTGATCTTATTCGTGGTAATAATGGCATTAAATAAACTCCTATAATATTGTATATTGCATCCCCCATTCTGTGCTGCAGGTATGTACTGGATTATCCTCTTCCTTTCACACCTGTATATCAATAACAATTTATTAAGTGAATATTTGTAGTCCCCTGTTTCTGACCTTCCTTAGTTGTAGCAAATATTCTTTTCTACAGGTGGTGGTCAAAGGGGAAATTTGTTGGGTTGTCCCTACAACCAAGGGATTTCATTCAACTGCAGTGTGTTCAGTGGGCTGAAAATCTCCATAGAGTGCATATTCAGAAGATATGAACATATTTGTTTCTTGAAGATATTACATAGGACTACTCTCTTTCTGTATTGTTTTCTATAGATGACTGAACCATCTTAAATATATCAGATCATGTTTGCTCAAAACATAGCATTGTGGCTTAGACTTATATCTTGCTACACCCAGCTACTGTAGCTCTAGATAGCCATTTCACATCGTTATCAAGTAATAAGTTTGTTCTTTTTCCAGAGCAATTTCTTCTGCATCAAACTTAAGTTCATCCCATCTTTCTCATTATCCCTTCCATTCACTCTACATCCATCAACCTCTCATTCCCCTCTTACTTCAAAACTTTCCTTAGCTACCGGCTCATATTCAGCAAGGAAAAGTAAGATGCTTTCCCCTTTTATTAGTATATGCAATTATATTCACTTTAAAAAGTTGTTTTAAACATTAAAAAAACTAAGAAAACAACAATGAAGACAAAATCTAAACAACACAGAAACAACACAAATGATACATGACCTCAAAACAAAGCGATAGAAATTAACAATGATTGCTACATTACCCTTTTGCTCCTATTTTTATCATTAACATATATTTATTGTCATTTAGTTGATATTTTGAAACGCAATAGCTTGTTCAGTACTACAGTTATATAGCAATTTTCCCCTTTGTGTTTTAGGTTGTAAGTTGGTACTACCGTCCATCAGGTAACCAGAACTACAGAGATGAAAGGAATTTAAAATTTGTTTCTCCAGCCTTCAAATTCTATATAATCTGGGGCTGGGGATATAGCTCAGTGGAATAAGCGCTTGCCTAGCGAGCGCAGGGTCCTGAGTTCGATCCCCAGTACCACCAAAAAAAAAAAAAAAAATTACAAATTCTATATAATCTAATCACAAAGACAGAGCTATTTTGGCTCATTTACTGTGATCAGTCCATAGTCTTTATCCCTAAGGTTACTGCCCTAAAGCCTTCTCGTTAGCTCTCAGTTAACTACTAAATTCTGGGTTTTCACTTTAGTAACGAATCCCTAAATCCATCAGACACAGATCTTTGAAGCATTTCTCTCGTGAATAACTCATGCCTTTCTCCCTTTAAACTCTCCACTGTTTGCTCTCATCATGCTGGTTCAGCATGTCATTTAGCAGGTAAAGCAGGGCCTTCCTGATATGACCTCCTGACGTTATCTCATGTGTAAATTTTGACTAATCACAAGCTTACATTCTGTGCTCCACAATCACCTGTGACTTCTAGAGCATCATCCTTTCATCAGACTAAGTTTCTCTCTTTGTTTTTCTTTTCTATTTCTTACTGAGCTTTTAAAGTAAAGCAAACAATTTACCGTCTCTGTCATGAAAAATTTCTTGGCTGCTTTCTTGTCCCCTTGCTCTGTCTTGTTTGTCAGACTACTTTCATCAATATTCTCTCTGCTTGGAAAAGCTACCTGTATTGTCTTATCATACTTATATTTTAATATTCCTTTCTCCTCTTTTAGGATGGGTATGTTTTAAAGGGGTTAAGTAGATGCTGTTCTTTATTCACTGATTTAAGCAGTGCTTTTAGCATGATAATAATGCAAAACTGATCTTAAAAATTAAAAAAAACCAGGCCTTTGTCTTTTGTAATGACAGAAAGGAAAAATATATTCTGACTGCCAAGTAGATGATAATGTATATTGCATCTTATTTTTATCTTGTTTCTAATTTGAACAAACTCTAATAGATCAATGCTATTAGTTATGTTTATATTTTTGCTTGAAATGTCCTTGTGCGTCTTCTATTGACGGGTTATTTGATCAGTTTTGTATGTCTATATGTATTATCCTGAACACACACTTCAAAGATGTCAATATGCAAGGCAGCAACTATTGGTGGGGTTTTTTTGTTGTTGTTGCTGTTGTTGTTGTTGTTTGCCTGTTTTGTTTTCTGTCTTTGGATGTTTGGTTTTTGTGTTTTTCTGTTGTTGAGAGGATTAATGGTCTGACCAATTTTGCATGTCTGTATATGGGTTCATATATTTACACTTCGAAGATATCAATGGATAAAGCAATAACCACTGCTGAGACCATGTCACCTTGTTTATAGATCAGTTGTGATTGTACTATTTTTTATGCTAATTGGTGTCTGTTTGTTAATATGTTTTTGTACTTTTATTTAAAAAAAAAGAATATTCCAACTTAAGTCACATACCATGTTTTACAGAAATCCCCATACAAGAAAGTTGTACTGTAGTATGTTCCACCAGAAATAATGCCATTTAGAATTTATTCCTCTCCTGAGCTTCGCTGATTACTTTTCTTAGGATTACTGGAGCATTGGTCATTTCAGCAGTCAGCAAGATACCTACCAGAAATTAACAAGGGAAGTATGATGTATCAGCTTCAGTGGTGCCCCACCATTGGGTAGAATATAATACTTGCAGGCAAGAAACACAAACTTGTGGTTAAGCCATTTTTTCCATAACGAGATCAGGACCTCACTTCAGATAAATACTACCTACATTGCTAAGCTTATGTTTGTTGCAGAATGAATGTCTAGAATGAAGAATGATTTAATGAGTGACAAATAAATGTTTAGTTGAGAAAAAACATAGAAATATGAAACACATTCAGCATCAATAACCTGGAAAAAGGTAGAATTAGGATTGTAGTGTTTCTGTTAAATTTGGGATAAGGTGCATGAACTCATCTCTTCCAGATGTTGAGTTAAATGATCACTGTGGTGTGTTTCACATAGGTCTTTCCCTCACATGACTGAAGATAAAATTTATTTTGCTTTTGGATTCTAAATGCAGATTTATGGCTCAAGACATCAGGGAAGTATATGAATGTACATGATCTTAAGCACAAGTATATGTTGGTAGACTATGAATTAATGCGTTATACGTCTTACAATAGGTCAGTTAAATACTCAGTAATTTTCTACTGTTGATAAAAAATGTGTTGATAGATCATTTAGCTTTTTTTAACTTTTCCTTTTTCCCTTTGATTGTTGTAGTCAGTCTAGGATAAACCTTAGGTAGAAGCTGAACCTGAAATAATGACAATATTAGTCTTCTCTACTTGCAAATTGTAGTGTACTGAACAATTTACTAATATTTCCACCGCTAAGAAATGAGACTACTGGACCCTTGAGGCACCTCATTATTCCTGCTTTTTGTTCTGTTTGCTTTTTGGTGTGCAACCACCCATGACATGTTATATTTCATTATTTTAGAACAGGATTCATCAAATATGTCATGTCCCAGGGGGTCGTGGTGTAACACGGAAGACAGGAATACTCTTAGGAAATGAAACAAAAATCAGACCAGGCAGTTGCTAGAGAATTGAATATATCAGTACAATTACCCAATGTAACAAAAAATAAGCTGTGCATGTATCTGTCCAGCCTTTTTTCTCTTTTCATTGTGTAGAGGGTGGCCCTTTGTCTCGTTTTCTCCTTGGGGGTCATCATTTTCATGAGCACATGATGCGCCAAATGTGAGTATGACTAGTGGACAGAGTAAAAGATGATTGCATTCAGACTATATCCTCTGCACAGTGTTAAGGACTGAGTCCTTTAGCACAATCTCCCATAATGCTTGCAGTGTTTTCAATAGAGAAGAAATAAAATGACCAATATTAAAAGGATAAATGTCCAAATATTCTCCCAAAATAAATGATCTGCTTTCTTTCAAGTTTCAGGGCCAGATGTTGCCCTTTATCCTTTACAGCTTCTTCTAGTAAAAGTCTAAAGAAGGCAAAGAAGTATGGATATTCATTAGCTAAGATTGGAACCTTGGAAACTTATATTACTGAAAAAGCAATAATAAGCTATAGATTTTGCAAATTATGGTTCAACATTAGCAAATAGCTATTGTAGATCTATTGAAAATGTAATTCAGACAAGACAGCAGAATGAATGTAATAATAGGAGTCATAGTACAAATCAAAGAGAACAAAAAATTTTATCCCGAATAATATGGTTATGTGTACAAAAGTCATCATTCCTATTTTCAGTTTGCCCTGCTCTCTTGTTTGAGCACACTGTTTATTTTTATTTTTTCAATGCCCTTCGAATTCATATTGTTCTGATTTTGTATAATTGCATACTTTATTGTGTTGAGTGAAATTTAAATCCCAAGGAATAAGATTGGTCAATTTTTAATTACATAGAAAACTGTATGATGTTCAACCAGAAAATAAAATGTTTACATTTTATAAAATGTATTAGAATAACAGTCATATTACTATTAATCCTCCTCAGAGTACTCCACCTGCCTTAGAAGACAGGTATTCTATTGTTCTTGCTACTGTGTGGATGGTTCTGGAAACACTTTTCTGTGACTATGTTTAGTGCACTGTTATGGGTGCTTTACATTGTGAATCAATTAAAAATGTTTAAATTTCATGGATTCTTTGACTTTAAGGACGGGCCAAAAGTTACTTGTACCAGATCCAGTGATTAAGGTGGAGGAAGACGAATGATAATGTTTTTCTTTAACCAAAATTGTCATAAATGTTTTGGATCAATTCAGGAAATTGAGAGCCATGAAAAGACACTCACAAAAGAGGACTTCCAGAACTGCTCCACAGTGTGGCAAAATAATGGGATAAGTGTGTTTGAACTGAGGCAGAGTATTTTGAGAGGGATTCAGTGAATTATGTCTTTTACTGTGGTAATTTTATTTTTATTTAAATATTCCCCTTATTTTTTTATCACAATTCGTAGCTGCAGCGTAACTCAGAAATATATGAACTAAGAGGCCTTGGAGGGGAAGAAGCAGCGGAACTTGTGGAAACCACACCATTGTCACCTGCTCTCTTCCTTTTCCAATCCAGTTTACCCCTCTGCTCCTCTCCCTCTCGCCCTCTGTGCGACTCTTGCTTTTCACGTGAACACAGCTGCTCCTGTAGCATATTTCTTTGAGTTCTGTATGTTACTCACACTCAACGTTTTCTCCCCAGCAAAGTTCACTCCTTTCCACCTTAGCACCTATCATCAGAAAACTGAAAATCTCTGTGCCTCAATTGCACTAGGCAGCATGTGATTCGTGTAGCTTCCTGACCAGACTACGCACTGGTTGTCTTCGACTAGGCTGTGTAGCTGTTCATCTGTTTTGCACTGCCGGGAGGGGTGAGGCGCGAGAAAACAGCTAGTCAGCTTTATTCTAAAATGCCTTGAAGAACATTCTGTGCACTTTGAAACCAAGGCATGCTTTATTTGTTATGTATTTTGTTCCTACTCATGCTCATCCATTTCGAACTCACAAAATAAAGTGAGTATTGACCTCATCTTGAGCTCAGTGATCACTGCTTTCTTATCCTCACATTTGAGACTGTTAAATTGAATTTAACTTTAACATAAAATCAAGTTTATTATGTTCTTGATACTTTTTTTCAAAAATAAATTATTCATACACCTAAAATGTGCTTACTCAAAAGTGATTTTTTCAAAAAAATTTAGTTAGCATTTTAGTACCACATATGATCATTTTGAGAAGAAAGCTCCTGGTTTTCATACTGCAGTTCAACAGTTATTGTTTACAGCTACTTCTCCTTCCTTTTCTCCGTATCCTAAATGCTAAAGCAAGGCTCCTTCTAAATGCCCAAGTTGCTAATTGTTAAATAATCCTTCTTGAGATTGGCCAAATCTAGAACACCTGGTGACATTGAGATTATAAGACATAAGGTGATGGTTAACTTGCAAAACAATAGCGTGTTTATCTGAAGAACTATAGGAAGTAGCCCCAGAATTTTGAGGTTGATTGTGATGCTTTAGGCAAATAAAAAGATATATCCTCTGATAACCAAAATACCAACCAGCAGGCAGCCTTCCCACCCATTATCCCATAGCACGTGATTTGTTCCCCATAAAAGCTATTTTGAGTATCAAAATTTCACAAGATTTTTTTTGTACAATGATAGGTCTTCTTTATCTTTCTGTGACTCTTGAATAAATGTGATTTCCTTCACACTCAAATGTCCCAAGCATCAGCTGCAAAGTGACAGTAGACAGGGTTGTGTCCAGTGACACAGCTAGCAATGGGGTGTTTTCAATATTTAATTTCTGCTTTATAGAAAGCATCCTCTGGGAATCAGATGCCCTCAGACTGTCCAGTTACTTAGCTCTCTTCTCACCCCCATGTCACTTGAAATGTACCCCTGACTAGTTATATGGTGATCTAGCATTTGGAACCAATAGATACTCAGTTATTAAAAGATTATGCTGACATCTTCACAACTATGTAAGCACAGCATTGTGTAAGAGTTTGAAATAAATAATCAAATGAGGAAAGTAATCAATTATAAAAACTTTAAAAGAAATAAAAGTTCTCCCCCTGCATCTTTTGAACTTCAGAAGTTTTAATTCAATGCATAATACCTAATTCTTTATAGATCAACCATGAATATAATTTTATGATCAAATATAATTGCTAAAAATCATAACTCTTATCTATAACTGGAAATGGAATTGATATCAATAACTTAGCTGTATACAAAGTACTAAAATGTTATATTTATGTTCATATTAATGCATGTTTCTATTACTTCAATAGCATTCAACAATCAGAAAAATGCTACTGTTACTTCTTCTAATGAATGATTACAACACAACAACCTGGACATTATATAGATAAAATGAGACATTAGAGACAAAAGAGAAATTCTTCAAACTTATCATACTTCCTATGTTTATTTTTCTATGAAACAACTTTGTTTTCAAAGCTGTTAGAATTTCGTGTTGAGGCGGGGATATGTTAACTTTTATAGCATTTTATTTGTATTTGCTTTCAAATAACTTCAAATTGTTCATATACTAATAAAAGTTTAATTTATGTATGCACATTTAGCTGTTCCTTTTAGTTGTACCACACAAATCTTAAACTTTCTCTGAAAATTGGATTGTAATTGATTTCCACTATTTCTTTTATTTGGGGATCCTCTTTAAATTATGTTTTTCCTTCCAGATTCACATTTTTCTTTTTCAGAATCTCATTATTTTCCCATATGTTTTGTTGGTTAATTTAAAACTTACGCCTTTTCAAACAAGTTTCTACCTTCTTCTCTTTTTATTGGAGCACTTTCACGAGGTGATCACCTTTATTCCCGTCAACTCTGTACTGATCTATGTCTGTTCCTGTGAAGTATACCTGCTGATTAGAGCAGCAGAATGAACACCAAATCTACATATCTGCAAGGCTTCTGCTGACCCCAAACATCCAGAAAAACAAACCAAGTGTTTTCATATTCTTTCTACCTTGCTTTCTTCATAGTATAAATCTGTGTTGGATGCAATTCCTTGGACGTGGATTTCAGCATATAAATTTTTGTGGAGGAAGTTTCAGAGATAATATCTTAAACAACAGCTCCTTTAGGAAAGCAAGGAAAGTGGACTTAGCAGAAAAAGGAGTTGAACTGTACTACAAGTCTAACATGGGCCTTATGTCACTGTGACTTTACAATCAGATTCTTTTTTTAAATTATTATTTTAAAAGTAAAAGAACAAAAACATATTAACAAACAGACACAAAGTAGCATAAGAATAGTACAATCAAAACTGAGTTACAGACAAGGTGACAGGGAATCAACAATGGTTGTTGCGTTACATATTGATAACTTTGAAGTGTATATTCAGGAACATAAATATAGACATGTAAAATTGATCAAACAATTAATCATCAACTATTCCTTACAATAAAGTGACCTAAGTCAGTAGTACAACTATTAGATATGCTGCATATCCATACCTACTTACTTACATTTTTTTAATATAATTTTTCTTTTTCCTTTTTTTAAAGTGTGAAAGAAAAAGAACTACATCAACAACAGAAAAAAGAAAAGAAAAAAAAACACGGAAAGCACTAACAAAGAGACACAAAGTAGCACAATAACAGTATAATCAAAATTGAATTATAGACAAAGCAACAGAAAACCAGCAATAGTTGTTGCATTGTATATTGATATCTTCAAAGTGTATGCTCAGGAGAACACATATAGACATACAAGATTGACCAAACAACCAGTCATCAACTATTCCTTACCATTAAGTGACATAATACAATAGTAGAACCATGTTAGCCATCCTGCATATATGTATATTCATATATACATACATACATTTTTGCCTCTTTCTTTTCTCCTTTCCCTC
>PVLD010034040.1:0-13064 GCA_004027595.1 Dinomys branickii | reverse complement strand
AGTAATGAGACAATGACCATTGTTAATTTTACTGAATAACAATATCTCTAGGGTGAACCAGAAACAACCTGATACAATTCTTATGTCATATCGTACTCTCATTAGGCCTAATCATGCCTGATAGCTGTAAGCCTTGACTACTTTTCCTTTAATGAAGTATATATATATTGATAAACATGATGCATTTACTTCATGTTTTATGCTAAGTACATGAAAATATACACAACAGCATTGGAACTGTTTTGCTTATAGCAGTTTTACATAAGTAATGACACTGTCATTAAAATATTTTGGTAAAAGGCAATTGTTTTTGGAGATACGAAAAGTAGAATGAAATTAATAAGTAAAATTTCCTCTTTTACAGTGTGAAAGCCTATAGGAAAAATGTTTTCGCAAAATGTGTACGTATCCAGCTGCATATATTCTACTTTGTAATATGTCTGTTTTATGGGTTTACAATCAAAAGGGGAATATACTGATTTCCATTGCTGGTTTTTGTATGCCCTTTCTTTCTTTTTCTGGACCACAGTAATTCACTCATTTTGGCTATATTATTAAACATGTTCTTATTTGTAAACTTTCCTCCTATGAAGTACTAAGGGAGGATTCTTTTAAACAATTATTTATTTGTTGTTTCAATATGTAGTAAAAAATTTTCAAGATAGTGACTGTTACAAGTGGTAACACTGGTAATTGGCACCTACCTCTCCCATGTTGATTTGGCAAAGTTTGCTGTCTCATTTATTTAAATTTATTAAATCATTTAACTGAATGATTTTTTTAAATGCTTAGTATAGCTTTTGCCCCATTTATGAGAAAGTAAGAGTTTGCATATCGGACTATAGCTATACAATCCAAAACTTTAAGCTGTGAGTAACTTTACAGGTGTCTACTTTATGGATAATACTTTCATAAGGTTGTTAGATGTCTATTCCTGATTCTATGTAAGTGTATAATTATTTTTCCATGAAGTAATCTGGCCTTAAAATTTTTCAAAATATTTTTCAGTATGGTGGTGATAGTACCTGAAAAATGAAACTTTTGAAGAGACAAGCAGAAGGAAAAAAAAAGCTGAGGAAAATTGGCAACGTTGAAGTTCCAAAAGATGCTTTTATAAAAGTTTTAAAAACATAATCTAATAAATAATTCAAAATTTTCATAAATTAAAATCTATTATTTTCATAATAACTTATATTTAACAATGAAAATTTAAAAATTTGTTTCTTTCAGGGTTTTAAGGTTTAAATAATCTACTAGCTTTTCCTTGGAAGAGCATTGTTCATGGATAAGGGGTAGGACTTAGAAGGCATATATTTTCAGGTTTCTCACTGGTCAACTTGGCTAGGTTATTTACCCTTTATACAATAGTAAAATCAGTTTTACACTACTTTACCAATTGTTATGAAAATTAAACAATTAAATGTGTGATACACAGTTAAGCATGGTGGATTTTAACTTTCGTTCTTCATGCAGGTTTAGTTCTTATGCGAAAAGGCCCTATACTGATGATTCCCTGTAGTTTAAATGAAAAGATTTTCAAGATCACTTACGTACCAAAGCTGGATTAATTTACCCAGTACATATGAATCATTTAGTAAAGTAAACGCAACATACTAATTTGGTCTAGCTTTTGATAAGATATTTAGGTATTTTATCAAATGTCATTAACTACATGGTTTACATTGTACTTCAAAGCTAAGGCTAGGACAGGTGTTTTATTTCTGACCATGAAAATGCCTTGTAAAATGATAGGTATATGGTGTTAGTCATAAGGGCTACTGGATGTTGTTGCCTAAATTTCATACCTGAGATCACAGTAAACTGCTATATTAATTCAGAGCACTTAATGCCATTTTCATTCAATCAAGAAACCAGCTTGCAGAATGTATTACAGAAACAAGACAATTTAGCCATTGATTTTTGCCATCTACCTTGATGGAGGAAAATGCCTTTTAGGGATAACACCACTACTAATGAATTGTATACTCAGTGTGTTACATTATGGGATTAATTTTAATTATAAATTAAGATAGTAAGGATTTGCCAGGCATGGTGGTCCAGCACTCAGGAGACTAAGGCAGGAGGATGCGGAGAGTTTGAGGCCAGCCTGGGCTACAAGGTGAGTTCAAGGGCACTCTGACATGCATAGTGAAACCCTGTCTCAAAAAGACAAAATTAAAAAAAGTGAGAATTTAATAACTGTAGAGTGAAGTTTGTGGTTTGTCTTGTGTATATAATCTGCTCATTTACTTTTCCCTTGTACTAATAGAACGCAGATGAAACACGAATCTCTCCAACAATAGTATTTTCAAACATGTCATTATATTTGAAATTAGGGAAATAGTTTCTAAAATAAAATGTTGTGTTCATTATTATCAAGAAAAATCACAAATTGGTACCTGGCACATATACACTGTGTCGGTTATGTAATGTCTGTGACAAGTATTACTCTCCTTTAATCTGACTCTTTAGGAAAGTTTTGTTTGTACTAATCCTAGTACAGAACAGCGTCTTTAGACTGATTATTTACTTTCTATTTAACAGCACTTGACATTAACCCAGAGGTACAGAGCTGCATACTCAGCCCTGTTTCTTTTTGAGATAGGGTCTCACTAAATTGCTAAGACTGGCCTCAAACTTAAGATCCTCCTACCTCAGCCTCCTGGGTAGCTGGGATTGCAGACTTGTGCCACCACTCCCAGAGCATTTTCCAAATTTTAATTAAGTTAAAGGGCTTTCCTGTGGTCACTTTGCTAGTCAGATGATTTTAGGGATTTGGTGCTACGTGTCTTATAAGGATATAATCCCCCAGCGACATGATGTTTACTAAGATTTCTGCAGTGATATATATGACTACTAAAATAGTTTAAGTTTGATATGTCAGCTACTATGCTAAGTTCTACCTGCTTCCTTTATTCAATCTATGTAATAGAAGAGGAGAAGCTAAGATTTTTTTACCCATGGGCAGTTAGTGACTAAGGTGGAATTCAAACAGTGTTTTCATTCTTCAAAAGTCAATTTTATTGCTTCTTGTGAAATGACTTCAATAAGCTTTCAAATTCTTTAACAGCATCTTATCGTCTGACTCAGGGAGTTACAGAGCCCAGAGGCACTTTGCTGAAGAGTTAAGAGTACGTGGACCTACACTAGCCTCGTAACATCAGCTGTAAGGAAACAAGAGTATCTTTTAGACTTTTAAAGCATGGAAACAGCTGTGAATGGTACACCAAAACAGACACCTTTGGCTTTTTCACTCTGATCCTACATGACCAGAAATAGTTAAGGCCATTTTTTGTTACCAAAGCTATTACTGCCAGATGCTACTGCTACACTGATTAGAAACCTTTTATAAGGCTATTAAGCATATTTTGAATTAACAAAGTTAGCATTATTTTACTCTAAAAGTCTTACTCATTTTTAATTTACTTGCTATTTATATTTTTTAAATAACTTACGTTTTAATCATGGGTTATTAAGGAGATACGTAATGATTCTTCTACAAAATGTGCTTATAAAATGCAGAACATGCAAAGGATGAGGTGTGTTCTTTTATTCCCCGTGGAATACAAAACTAAAACTATAGGTAGACTGCCTTTAATTTAAAGCTCCTGATTGCATAATGGCAACAGATTAAAAGGCTCACAAGTACTGCTGTTGGAATCTCACAAATGCATGTTATTTCACTTCTGGAAATAAAAGATAATTTTGCTATTATTAATAAGCTTTGAGTTAAAGATAGAAAACAATATAGATCTATAATTCAATTTATCACAATCTGAAATAGTTTACAATAATCATATATTTGTAGTATCTTTTTAGACATATATAAGGAATAAAACTGATCATTTATGAAATTTAGCAATAATCAAAATATTCTTCAAAAGAATTTAAGTTTATATAAAGCTCATAATTGCCAAGCTATATATATGGGGGACATGAAACCTAGTCATTAAATAAAAATAAGAGTGTATTTGTAAAAATGTGCCAAGAACGTGCGCAGAAAAACATGCACTTACACATATTTTCCAAAAAGATATAAATTTCATTTAGACACTGTCATCTCTTAACATTTTCTTTACCAACAATATGTAGCAGGACTTTGATGTCCACAGACTACTGCTGAAAGATGACTAAGGCAACACCATGCAGAAAAAAGAATGTGTGTAACACACAGAAATCTAAAGATAGCATTCCGAGAGTAAAGATTTGCACTGATAATTGTATGATAAATGAAAGGCTTGGAGTGTGTGCCTATAATTAAAAAATAAAAACCTTCATCATGTCACACATGATACCTAAAGTGCAGAGCCTTTAATGAGACCAGCAGACATTTGTATGCTGTTTTATAGGTTGCTGTGTAGCTTTATGTAATTGATAATAAACAGCCATTTAACTTTGAAAGCCAAATATTTCTCATAAATCCTAGTATAAAATAGACATTCAAAATATGGAATGTTTAACATGGATAATGGATTTTTAAAGTAGTGTTCAATATTTCCCATGATTTCTATCATATTGCATAGCTGAAAATTCATCTACTAATAAAGTGGTGTTTCCAAGTAGAATTTTGCTTCAATCTCCTTCAATTTCCTTCTTTCATACTGTATAGTGGATCCACAAGTTTATTGTGCACATGCATTAAACCTTAAAGAAAAAAAGCACAATTCTAGTTCTGTGTTTGTTAATTTTGATCTTCCTTTAGATAACAAAATATTTAGAAGACACAATAAGTATATTTTGTTCCCATGTGATACAAAAGAGTCAAGTTTAGCAAAAAATGCAAATAGAAATGTTTTAAAATATTTAGTGATAACTACCTAGCAAATATCAGTTTATAATTATGAAACTGCAGGTCTAAAATGTGTACAGCACTTTGGAAGTGACCAGAGTAGAAGCAGTGCTTGTCTTCAAGGAGCAACACTTCGACAGGATAACCAACTTGAATACAACATGGATAAGGTAATTTAATTACATCTAAAACTTTACACTGATTGGGAAATATAGCTCAGTGGTGCAGCACCTGCCAGGCAAGTACAAGGTCCCGAGTTTGATTTCCAGTACTAAAAAAAATATCAATTTGATCCTTTCTTAGTTCCTCTGTCATTCCAGTTAGGGGCTAGAATTCCCTTTACACTAAAATAGCTTTTAAGTCCTCCAGTATATTACTGTATGCATTCAATTGGCAATTTTCCACTCCTTTGAATACATATTATTGAAGTGTTGATTATAAGATTGATCATGCAGTAAGGTTTATGAAAACAAGACAAGCCTGTATCAATTTAAGTAAAAATTTAATTTTATATTTAAGTAGGTTTTAAATTTCATTTTAAAATTGGTACACATACTTAAGAGTGGAAACTTTTAAATTTATGTGGATTTTAATTTTATAATGGTTATATATGCTTTTGCACAGCTTTACCTATTAGAGCTTCCCTTTAATATAACTACTGGCTATTAAATATTTTAAAAAATGTAAAACTTGTCTTGATAAAAACCAAATTATGACAAAACCAGGACCAGTAGCAGAGGATTTATCTCAGGATTATTGGATTAGAAAATAGACATGTTAAATGCCATAAAACTGATAATGAGTATTGCTTGTGTTAACTTCAAGGAACTTAACACACTTGTGATGAAATCTGGGGAATGACACGGAAATACGTAGGTAAAAGTCCACCTGCAAACTCCTGTTATGCACAGCTCACCACTAAGGTGCTTTCTCTTTCTACCTATCAAATTACGAAGGAGCCAACAATTCCTAATCTTAATTTGATATAGTTGTGGCTTGGTAAAATGATTGATGAAAGTATAAGAGATAAAATAATGTGTTACACAAGGAAATGTTTAAAGTTTGCTACATCTACTTGACTACTCCTTAAAACGCTTTTGAAGAATATTTAGTAAAGAAGGAAAACGCTCACAAACATTAACTGCAAATATAACACAAAACTACAGCATGATCGAAGTTTTCTTCAAATAATGAGACTTTCAGTCCTTGCCATACTTTAGTGACTTTTATACACTTTCAATATGCTATATTCTAACACTTGCATGAACTATAAGTAAATGATTACCTTTAACTGAATTATACATACTATGTTTCTAAACACGAAATGGCGTTTAAGCCAGCATCATTTTATGTACTGTTCACAAGTAACTTATCAGGTAAGGAATGACATAACACTAATTCTAAGACATCACAATTA
The DNA here is from genome assembly GCA_004027595.1 of Dinomys branickii. Taxonomy (NCBI): domain Eukaryota; kingdom Metazoa; phylum Chordata; class Mammalia; order Rodentia; family Dinomyidae; genus Dinomys; species Dinomys branickii. The sequence continues at coordinate 6,858 of PVLD010034040.1, read as the reverse complement.
AAGACCACTATGTGTGAGTTAGTAAAATACGGTTTCTTAATCTTGTCCTCAGCAATGATATTAATGAGAGATTTGACTTATTCAGTACCTTTTCTGTCAGGAGACTAAAAGTAAAATGTATATTCACTTATGTAATAGAAGTAACACATGTATTAAATATTAGCATATAAATACAGGTGATTTACAAAGAAATAAGTTTCATAGCCTACTTATGTGTTTGGGTTTATATAACTCTTAACCAAGTATAATGGGTTCCAAATTTAATGTAGTAAAAACATCCTTTAAAATCTAAACAATCCATTATGCCAACATATGCGATTTTTTTTAAAAATACACAACCAGGTACAATAAAGATGGAGAATTACTAAAATCAAATGAATAAACAAATAAATAAATGAAATAGAAAATCATGCATAAGTAAGCAATGAAGCTCCTGCTAATTTATAGCGTTTATTCCCTTGTGTTTTGAAATGTAGATATAATAGCGGAAAACTGAACCTGTGATGATTAAATGAGACAGTGGGGGGATGCATCAACCACGGATTAGGCTTTAAGTAGAAACTTTAGGTGGGACTGGTAAACATAAAAAGAAACTCAAACACATTCTATTTGGTTATTGTGGTATATTCATTATCAAAGTAAAATACTTTATTAAATTTTAGATTTCAAGGAAAAAATTTACAGAAAATCTAGATATAAGAGATTTTCTTCATGAAGGAAAATAAAATAGGGTACCTCTCTGAAAACTACTCTTAGCCCAAGTGAAAAGTTTCATTCTTTAGAAAAAAGTTTCATTCCTTAAAACTAGCACAATGCTAGTTTTTTCAATAGACCTCAGTATGGGGTTTAATATCCACAGTAATAACAAGTTTGATCACCTACAACAGAACATCTCACACTTTGCTTTTGAAATTCAGTGCTCACCTTTAAAGTATTTCACAGTTTTAACTCTTAATTCTGAAGTAGCATCTTCATCACATACAAAAATAGTTCTGGGGTGCTGCTGGAAAGCTGACACAGTCCACATGTGATTGACTCCTTCTTCTATTGCTTTGTACAAGGCAAATGCCTTGTGTGCACCCGTTATGAGGATCACCACCTGAAAAACCACGCACATTCATTGGGAATTAATAGTTAAAGCATGTTTCGGATGAGTAGGAACTGAATTATGAGGTGTAAGTATACTACAAACTGTGATTACCACAGTAAATGCTGATGTATAAAAGAGACCCAAAAGGATAAAAAGAAAAGAGCTGTCTTGCAAAAGCAGAATTATCAGTCTTGAAAGGATCCATATCACCTTAGGAATCAACAGATCAGTCTGGTGCAAAGAAGCAATACTATATTAAAAAAGCAAAAGACCAAAACAACCAATCTTCAAAGTGTTGTCTAGAGAAGTCAGACCATCAACTTCACTGGATTTGTGTAATTACGTAGGTTTATTTCAAACGAAAGTAAAATTAAGGGATGACAAACACAAGATATTTCAAGCAAACATGACTGATAATACTCTTAACATAAACTTCGGAAAACCCGCGATCGTGGTCCTAAATCTCTAACCGCCTACGACGTAATTCGAAGAACATATGCAAATGTGAGGTGTGTGTCAGAACGAATCAGGGTTTTAGCAGTAAATCTATCACAGTTTGCAACTCAGACTATGCACATAGGTTTATGTAATGTTTTAATTCTTTATAGATATTTCTTCTCATTATAGTTCCAGTGGTTACAGAAGGAACTAAAAACAAAACAAAACAAAACTATCGATTTTTGTCTCCATTTCAATGCCTTATAATTCACAATGTTTGTGACCTAAGAATCACAGCCTCTAAAGTGACGACTATGCATAGTGTGGCAGAAGTCCTTTCACCAGCACCTGAAGGATCTATACAGCTAACTCAACAGTTTTCGGTAAATGAACGTGTTAACTGATTGATGCATAAAGAGATTTTCCAATGTTTACTTCACAAAATTTTCAAATACGATTTTATGATTCAAAGATAAATATATAACTCAAAACTTTACTTGAATTATGCCACATAACTCCTCAGAACAGTATTCTGAGATAAAAATTAGTGCTATTTTACAGATGAGAAAGCATAGATACTCTGTAAATTGTCAAAAGTCTTGGTAAGGCCAAGATACAAACAAGTGGCTTGATTGTGGGGTCTATATCCTTAACAATTAACAATTACATTATTCTGTCTCTTCAAAGACAAAATAATTATTACAAGGTCTAACAATTCAAAACTATCTGTAAGGAGTCTAACCATGAAAGCATATACTACAGAAAGGTAACGGCATAGGCAGCAACACATCTCAGTATCAACTCTATACTGAGGGCTGGGGATATAGCTCAGTGGAATAAGTGCCTGCCTAGCAAGTGCAGGGTCCTGAGTTCGATCCCCAGTACCGCCAAAAAAAAAAAATCAACTGTATACTGAGAATAATCTGAAAAGACAGACTTTACTGATAAGGAGCATAAATACTAATACTGTACTAGTACTCGTATTAACTAGCACAGTTAAGAGTTAAGTGAAAAATAATTTGGTATTTATGGCTAGGTTGTAAATAGAAGAAATATCTGTAAAAGCAGTTTAAAAAATAGCCCTCAGAGTATAACTTTGATACTGATCTGCAATTTAACTGCTCCACTATTTTCAGTGACAGAGTCCTCATATTATGAAAAAAGACAACCTCTATCAGAATAATTTGAGATGCTTTTGCAAATGACAGAATCTTCAAATCTGAAGAATCAATTTTTGATGTGGACACCAGTGATTACACAGGCACTGAGAGAACCAGTGCACTACACGGTCTTAAGATGGCAAGGGTACCAGACGGACAGATATGTAAGCTATTGTACTCAACGTATAAAATCTCTCTATATAAAATAAAGCACAATAATAATATGATAGTAAAACTCTGGGAAAACTCAGAAAAGCTGTAGGGTAGCTCCTGTAGGAAACCAAGTCTTACGGACAAATAGAAAATCTCCAGTAATGGGGTATTTCAGAGTTCTAGGGTAGTCTATCAAAAGCTAGAGTCAGGTGCCATTGCACACACCTGTAATCCTATGACTTGGGAGTCTGAGGCAGGAGGACTGCTCTGAGTTCCAGGCCAGCCTGGGCTATAAAGCAAGACCCTGTTTCAAAAAAACCAGAAAGTAAGTAAGAGCTGGGGATGTAGCTCAGTGTAGAGACCCTATTGGGCACGGGGTGCGCTACAAGTTTGATAAAGATGGAGCATAGGGAAACAAAAGAAAACAGTTGCAAACTGAAGCCAGAGATGCTTTTGCCAAAGTGATAAGACTTGATTTATAATGGAGTAATAGAAAATTACATATACTTACAGAGATAAACTGAAAAATGATTTTCAAAAACTTATCCAGGCAGTAATATAGTGACTGGCACAGGAAAGACTAGAAACAGCCATTAGTTAGGCTGGGTTTCTACGTCGAAAACTTTATGAGACTGAATTATGGTGGTTGTGAAGGGGACTGGACACTTATTTACACAAGTTATCTGTAAATGGGGGGACTGATTGGGAATGATTAAATGTGGAAAGGCAGAAGGTGAACATAACAAATGTTTGAAGCACAGGAAAATTTTTGTCACAAATGCTGCTTTTCACTAGGAAGAAATATTTAGAAGAAAGATAATTTGGGTAGAAAGATTTAAATTTTAAATAGTGTAAGGAGTCTTTATACATGTACATGTCAGCAGTTAGAAAAAATTCTCTGTGCAGCTTCAGAAACAAGACTGGCTCAAGATATGCATTAGCAGGTTCTCTATTGAGAGTCATCTATTTTATTTTAGAACAATAATGAAACTACTGGCAAGAATGTTCAGTGCTGTGACTATTATGGAGAATTTCTAAAGTCAAATGAATAAACAAACAAATAAATAAAAGAGGAAATCAGTACTTTCTAAACTGACCCTTTAAAGCACTGCATCAGAAGTACTAAATCATGGAGAAGATTGCCCAGGGGGAGTATGCAGAATGAGCATACAGTGCTGCAGTGACACTGCAGGAAAAGAGCTGCCACAGAAGACATGGTCAGGGCTGGGGATACAGCTCAGTGGAATAAGCGTCTGCCTAGCAAGCACAAGGTCCTGAGTTCGATCCCCAGTACCACAAAACAAACAAACAAACAAACAAACAAAAAAGACATGGTCAGGAAGGAAAGATGATGCAGAGTTCTATAATGACAGAACAGTCAACAGTAATAATAAAAAGAAGCCCTATAGGTAACACTTGTAGAGAAGTAACTTGTCACCTCTGTACCTCTAAGGGAGTAAAAAGTACACTTTAAGAATTACGGGTGTTAGGCCGGGGACATAGCTCAGCAGCACAAGCACCTGCTTGCCAAGTGCAAGGTCCCGGAATTCAATTCCTGGTACCCAAAAAAAAAAAAAAAAAAGAATTATTAGTGTTCCTGTATGCTGTCATAAGAATTGCCAAATAATTAAATGTGTATTCTAAAGGTGACGCAATAGCTAAAAAAAGTTTGTGTCTTTGAAAATCACTTTCAAAATATATGGCATTATCTTAAGCTGTAACAATAGGAACAAATTTTACCTTTTCAAGGTAAAGTGGCTTCTGGAAAAAGTCAGAAGTCATTAAAAATCCACCTGGTGGTTCAGGTGTACACGTAAAATGGTTCATCAGAAGTTGTGGGGTGTGCTTAATTCTTTACAGCTTATACTATGTCTAGTTGATTCTTGAACATGGCAGAAATACTGACAAAATTCTGTAACTGAAAACTTAGCCACAATTTTTATTTATTGCAAATAGGATGTAATAAAATATCATATTATGCATTATAATCTCTTCAAAATACTTAAGTATCATAGAAAAAAGAAGAACATTTAATTCTTACTTCTCTAGTATCTATCACTGTCCCCACACCAACAGTTAGAGCCATAGTTGGCACTTTTGATAACTCTCCATCAAAGTATTTCGCGTTTGCCAAAATGGTGTCCATTGCTAGTCTTTAGTCTTGTTCTTGATACTAAGCTGGATCCTGGTTCATTAAAAGCAATGTGACCATCCAGACCTATTCCTTTCAAAAGGAACATATACACACATAAGCATAAAGTAAACTAGGTTTCTCACATACTGTAAATATGTTTTCTGAAAGATTACATAGTTTTAAGAGCAAGGAAATAATCATAAAGACACTTACCTGGTCTTAATTTATAGCTGAATTCCTAATACTTAAAATATTGTACATTTTACTCAATAAACTAATTCCATGTTGCACAGCACAGAGTTTGCAGGATTCTATTAATAGCAGTAAATTAAATTTCACATTAAGTAAAAGGAACACTTTACAATTCATAAATCACTTTCACACAGATATTACAACAGATATATTTAAAAACCTTGTTAGATGGTAGGATGAGGCAAATCTATTTTTGTCCTCTCTTACACCTTTCAATGGGAAACTCTGATGCTCCAAGAAAATAAGTGGTTCTTTCAAGGCCACTTAAAATATAGCAAATACCAAAGCAGACTCAAATCTAAATACTCTGATTCCTAACATAGTGCTCTTTACACTTGTGCTTCACCTGCTCGGCTCTAGTCCAAAACAGGGCAGTTAACTAGGGGGCCTTACTGTAGTGCAGTTTCCTCACCCATAAGAATATAGGCTGAACAATTCTCCAACATTTTGGACTGCAACCTATTGTAAGAAATAACATTTGACACTACAGTCTAGTGTACATATACATTTCACACAAACATCTAAAGTACAATTAAAATGAAAATCATATAAACCCATATGTAGCTTTACTAGGACCTATACTAGTTATTTTCTATTTTATTCCATTTTATTAATAAAAAGGAAATGCTATTTGTGACTGCTACTTTGATTCTGCAACCACATAACGAAGGGCAACCAATTTGAAAAATACTGCTCTAAGGGGAATTACAGGTAATTCTCACATTGTAGGATTGCTTCTAAAATATAGGTAAGAACATAAATGGCATTTCTCATTTCAAGAAAATGGGAAATAGTTTTTACAAAATAATCTATAAAATAAATAAGTGAACTTTTATATACTCTTATCCTAGTAGTTAAATTAGCAACTTCAATTAAAAACTAAGTTCCCTAAGTCATGAAAATATATTTTACATTTATATCCTACATATTCACTTTAATAATAAACTAGGCATATTTTACTGATATTTAGCACACAACTCTAATATAAGAATTTCATAGCCCACAGGAGCTATGAATTTGACACCTACCTAGTTTTGAAGGGTCAAGGAAAAAATGAGTATGAAGCAAACACAGACTTCTAAAGCACAACAATTGAAGAATGTTTAACGTACAGTCCTAACTGTTTAAGGTCCCCACATTAAGATGAAATTATCCAAGGATAATTTCCACTATTAAGGACATGTCTCTTTGTAAATTTAAGTTTTAATTAACTGTATCTTTCTATCTAGACTTGCAAAAGTATTGTTTCTCCTCTTAGGTATGTGTATTTGTCATTATATGTATAAAGAGCAAAAGATGGAACCAGAAAAGTAAGATCTCCAGAAAAAATACAGAGTCTACTAAGATCAACACCAGTGAGGGCTGGGGATATAGCTCAGTGGAATAAGCGCCTGCCTAGCAAGCGCAGGGTCCTGAGTTCAATCCCCAGTACCGCAAAAAAAAAAAAACAAAAAAAAAAAACCAGTGTTTTACTGGTGACTTGGTCACACATTATGAACAAAGGTTAATAATAGAGATGTGGCAACACATAATTTGCCATGAGTAACTAGAAAAGTGAGATTGCTAATACAAATTTTTAAATGGCTAATTCTTATTCAGACTAAGTTTAAATTAAGATATTAGTATCTCTG
>PVLD010034039.1:0-13064 GCA_004027595.1 Dinomys branickii | reverse complement strand
CCCTGTCTCAAAAAGACCAAAAAAAAAAAGTGGTAAGGCTACAGGGCAGGAAACTTTTGTGGACTGGATCAATAGAGAAAACTAGAAGTGAGAAGACCACAGATGAGAATGATAATTAAACCCAAGGCCTTATATATGCTAAGTATGTGCTCTACAACTGAGCTATACCCCTACCTCTTTCTGGACCTTTTTTTTTGAGACAGGGTCTTGCTATGTAGTCCAGGATGGCTTTGAACTCACTGTGTAGCCAGGCCTGCCTGGAACTTGTTGCAATCTTCCTGCCTCAGCCTCCCAAGTGCGGGAATTACAGGCATACACCACCATGGCTGATGTCTTTTGAACTTTTAAAAAATTTGATAGCCAGGGGATATGGATGTAGTTTAGTGGTACAGCACATGCCTAACATGTACAAGGCCCTGGGTTTAATCCCTAGGAATGCAAAAAATAAGTGTCAAAAAATGTTTTAGAGGGAAAAGTTGGATGTAATGGCACATGTCTGTAGTCCTAGTTACTTAAGGAAACTGAAATGGCAAGATTATTTGAGCACATTAATTTGATACTAGCCTGGACAAGTTAGCAAGATCCCAGATCAAAAAAAGGCCAGGGATATAGCTCAGTGGCACAGTGCCTGCCTGGCAAGTGCAAGGCCTTGAATTTGATTCCTGATACAAATAAATATTGTATACAGAAAATGAAATAGTAAAAGGAAATTATCAGTAGCTAACACTTCCACATCTAATACTGCATGCAAGGCTTTGATATAAGTGACTATTTACCCAATTAATCATCATTAAAGCCTATGAAGCAGGTGCTGTTATCATTCATTTTAAACACTTGAGAACCAAGAAAAAGGCAGGTTAAGTGACTTGCTCAAGGTTACAGGTAATAAAAGGTACAGCCAAGATTTTAATCTAGACCTTCTGGCTCAGAGTCCTTGCTCAGAACTACTGCTTGCTAAACTGTCTCTCCTGGTACTGCACCTGTTTAAAGACTGTCTTACTAAGGATCAAAATGTACAAATATATATTGTGAAATAGGAAGAAAATGTCCAAATGGGAAGAGGAACCAGGGGAACTAGGGGGGGGAGGGGGAAAGGAAGGAAGGAAAAGAAAAAAATGATGAGAAAATTAAAAAAAAATGGAAATAAAGCTTTTGTAAATAGGGAAGGGAAGAAAGGTTGAAGGGGATGGAGAAAAAGAATCAAATTATGTCACGTTCAGGTACTAATTCCCTATAATGAATGTAATCATTATGTTTTTTTGTACCAGGAATCAAACCAAAGACCTTGTGCTCGCCAGGCAGGTGCTGTACCACTGAGCTATCTCCCCAGTCCATTACATATACCTAAAATGTACCAACAAACTTAATTTAAAAATTTTTTCTTACTGTTTTTTTCTTTTTGATACCAGGAATTGAACTCAGGACCTTAAGCTTGCCAGGCAGGCATTGTGCTGCTGAGCTATCTCTCTTACAGGTTTTAAAAAAAGGTCTATATTCTTAGGTAGAGACTTCTAAATACCATTTTTGCAGCCAGAGAACTTTTTTTTCCTTAAAACACAATGAAAACTTAAGACAGTTATTGACCATGGAAACAGAAAATAGATAAATGAACAAAAAGATGATGTTTCTAACTGCTCAGTAGGTTTAGAAAGAATCAGGACAAAAAAAAAGACTGAGGAATGAAAGAAGGGCTGGGGATATAGCTCAGTGACACAGCATGTACCTGGCAAGTGCAAGGTCCTGAGTTTGAGTCCCCAAACCAAAAAAAAAAAAAAAAAAAAAAGACTGAACTAAAAAAGAGCCAGGACTAAAATCAGGGAGGAAATAGAATACACCAATCCAGGATGAATAATCTGGAAGAAGTAGAACCCCAAACTCATGTAAAAATGAAGGGAAGAAAGAGAAAGGGGAGCAGCTTAAATATTTTTCCATCCCATATTAAGTGTAAGAACTGTATCCTAAGCCCCCCCGCAGGCCTTGGGGCTCCACAGCACCAGCTCCAAATTATACATATGGAAATTTGAAACTCAAAAGAAAAAAGGAGTGCCTTGGCCAGGAACTAGCCAACCTCAATGCTTAAAAGTCTTCTAATACCACCATAGTGAATGATCCCATCTGTCAAATCGCTGTTGCATAGAAGCAGTCCAGTACAAATTTCAGCACCGCGGACAGTGCCTCAGAGCCAGACCCTGTCCAATCACCCTCTTTGCTGCTGTCAGCTTCAGCCTGAATCAGTGACGGTGAACATTTTAGCACTTTCAATGATATAAACAGCCTGCTGTAGCATGTATGCCATAGGTTCACCAGCACTTGCCTACACAGTGCCAACCCCACACACGTGAACGCACAAATGCCCCGTTCCCACTCCCCCCTCATCTATCCCAGGCACCAGCACCTTGCTGAACTCGGCCATAAGTGTGCTGTTCTGCAAACGGAAGTCTTCTTCCTGGCTGTGCAGCTTTGCCTGAAGCATTTCATTTTCACTCAGCAGTACCTCGACTTCCTGCAGTGGCAGACATGGGCTAGGACTCCAACAGAAGCAGAAAAGATGGGGAGGTGGGACAAAGAAAGAGGGAAAAAATGACACAGGGAGGAAGAACACAGGGTACGGAGAATAAGGCAAAAAGGAAGAGAAAACAGACCAGAAGGGATAAAATGAGACAGAGAAAAGGCAGAAACAGGAAATAGAGAGAAAGTGTGGAGGGGGAGGCAGTAGGAGGGGAAAGATGGGAAGATAATCATAGGAGAGAAGAGAAGCAGAGAGAGAGATGGGGAATGGAAGCAAGACGGGAAAGGAGAGAGGGAGCAGGAGAGAAAAAGAAAAAAGAGAACACAGGAAGAAAGGAACAGAGAGAAATCAACAGAGAAAGAACAGAACAGATGAAATAGAAGGGGTCAGGTAAAGACATGAGTCAGGAAGAGATAGAGGAATGGGGGAGAGAGAAACAAGGAGTTGGAAATGAAACACAGAAAAGAAAAATGATGACAGAGATAGAAACAGGTTGGGGAGATAAGTCAAAAACAGGAAGACAGAGATAGGGACAGAGACTCACAGAGGACAGAGAGAGACAATGGGAGAAAGATACACAGAGAGAGGCATAGAGTACAAGACAAACACAGGAAGACAAAGACAGGCACAGAAACACATGGCAATGAGGAAGTCACAGATGCAAAGGCACACACAGAGAAAGAAAGATCAAGAAGTCCCACCATGGAAATATCCCCACTAAGACACATTCTCCCACCAGGGCCCCCTTACCTGAGCTTTCTTGCTCTTACTCAGTGCCTAGAGGGAGGGGTGGGAAGAGAGCTAAAGTAAACGGAGATGGACTCTCAGTAGGATATGGAGACAACTGTGGCAACTGCTAAGGAAAGACAATAATGACAAAAGTGCAACAGAAGCATCTGCAACCTCGGTACTTCCATGACAATTTGGAGCCCACAGGAATGATGGAATGAGCAACTGAATGAATGAGAATCTTGGCTCAATGTCACAGCACACAGAAATTATCCTTTCCTCTATACTCTCTGGTTGGGTTGAGAGGGGTGGTCTTGGCGTAAGCCTCTATAGGCAAATTGGCCAAACCCCTGAAATTTGTGGCTTTATTGCTACATCTGTCTAAACACAACTAATCTCAGGCAACAATGGAAACTGCTGCTTGCCTGCTGGGCAGCCAAGAATATAGTCAGATTTGGGGAATCAACAACTTCGCAAAGAGAAGCCCTGCTTCCTCACTGTTAGATTCTCTGCTTTCTGTATTCCTCTATCCAACAAATATCTATCTGCAAGTGATACCCATCTAGAACTGTGATATACATGGGAACAGGGCAGTGAACAAAGAGACAAAGGAGGACCTCGAATATCTTGAGGGCCCATAGCAGATTATACTCTATCTAATCTTTGAAGGAATTGAAAAGATTTGGTCTCATTTTAGCAACAGGACCAAGAAAGGTATGGAAGGTTGAAGCATGCGGCAGGAGTGTAATTTGAGGATGAGTGGCAGATTCAAGTCAGATTTACTGATAGATTTGACTACTTAATTAAAAGTCAGTATATAAGCATGAGTAATTAACTGAAATCAGAATAAGTTCAGAGTAAATTAAAATTAATAAGTAGCTGGATGTGTGGCTCACGCTTGTAATTCCAGCACTCAATAGGCTGAGGCAAGTGGACTGCTGTGAATTTGAGGCCAGTCTGGGCTACAAAGTGAGTTCAAGGTCAGCCTGAACTGCATAGTGAAACCCTGTCTCAAAAAGACAAAAAAAGGACAAAAAAAAACCAAAAAAAAATTAGTAAGTAAGCAGAACTAGGAAATTTAGCAAAGTAAGAGATTTCTATAAGAATTCTTTCTCCCCTGAAACGAGTTATCACTTGTAGTTCAGGCTGGTCTTGACATGGCTTCTGTCCTCCCCAGGGCTGGAATCACCCTTAGCCTGGCTAAGAAGTCTTTCAATGACTCCATGAAAACAGTGTGGAACATTCTATCTAGTCACTGTAGTGCTCACTGGGTAGAGAAATGAGTCGGGTGGGTAAAGGGGACAAAGGAGCAGGTGAATAGGTGAGTGGAGGAGGTACCTTCTGAGCTTTACTGAATTCCTTATCCAGGTAGGCAACCTTCTGTCGAAGACTGGCAAGTTCTAATGTGGAGAAAGCAGGAAAATCTCAGTCTCAGGCAATGGCAAGGAGCTGAAAGGTCTTCCTGCCAAGTCTTTGAGGTAAAACCTTGGCCTCTGTTCCTTAAATCCACTCCCATATAATGAGACCCCCTTGGCTCACCAACACCATTCTTGCGTAGTTCATCTGAAAGCTGGTAGTTGTTCGTCCGGAGTTCCAGGAGCTGAGCCTTTAGGGGAAGCAGAGAAGGGAAGAGAATTGATCAGGAAAGCACTCCTACACTCAACCATGAGGGTGCCAAGCCCCTAAGCCCTATGGCCTGGATGGGCACCCTCCATGTGCTTTCTCAGATCTCCTTATCACCTGTGCATACTACATCCTAAATGAACTGCTAGGACCCAAGCCCCTGGTCCACCTTCTCCAGATCCATTTACAACCCTGGCCAGCCTCACCACTTCATCTCCCCACTTTCCAATCTACTTTGCACTCAAGCATCAGCCCATGGCAGAAGGCTGACCCAGTCACTCCTGTTCACATTCATTCTATAATTCTCCTTACCCACAGGATGAACTTCCTCCTCCTCATCCTGGCTGACCTCTTCATACACTGAGTACTGTCCTATACAGACTAGAAGACCCTGCGGGCATGGGACATAAGATTGCCGTCCTACCTCTTTTCCAAAGGAAAAGGGTCTGGTATTCACCTCCCCAACTTACATTGTATCAGGGCACCTCTTAAAGCCCTGCTACTCCCACAGTTCACAAAACATGTCTAGACACTCAAGAATCAAGGCAAATCGGGTGTGGTAGCACACGCCTGTAATCCTAGCACTCAGGAGGCTGAGGCAGGAGGATTGCCATGAGTTCAGGACCAGCCTGAACTACACAGCGACTCTGTCTCCAAAAAAAAAAAAAAAGTCAAGGGGAAGTGAAATATGGGCCATTTCAAATAGCACACTCCTCTCTACCAGCCCAGGAGAGCCCTGAGGCTAGTTCATCTCAGACCCATTCACTGTCAGCTACACTACCAGGGCCTTCCTCTCCCTATCAAAGCACCTGCCTCCATGCCTCTCCCTCTGATGGTCTGCTCAAAGTCTTACCCCTTACTGGTCTCTTTTAAGTCCTGGTCCCACTGGAACAACCTTTCCCCTCCTGCCTGGAATCTTTCCCCAAAAGAACCCAGTGGTTTTCCCTCACACAGGACCCAGTGCAGTCGATCTTCCTTACTCAAGCCCCCTCCCCCTCTCACAAGATCTCCTAGTCATGATCCAATGCAGTGAGCCCACATCCTTCAGGGTCTCTCCAGTGAAAGGCCTCGCCTGGGCCAGCTCTTAGCATCCCCCGCATAACATCCCCATTCATGGCCCAATGATATTAGTTCCTCTCTTCCACCCCCAGGACTCAGCGTCTCCCCGGGTCAGTCTCCCCCCAGGGAGGAACTCTCAAGAAAGACCCACTCATGATGAAATGTTATGGCATTTCACACAGGCTGAGGGCCCCCAGAGGGATTTCTCTCCGCGCACCCGAAGGTAACACTTGTGAGCGCGCTGCTCCTCCCCACGGCGGGGAGTCATGGTATCACCCGTTCAGGCCCTCCTTGGCCTGATGGATCAACCCTGGTCACCTAATGGCACCTCCCCTGGTAGGATCCCGCGCCCCCACCACCACGGCACAGGCTCGCCGCCTCCCCGGAACACGCCGGGGGTCTCTGCCCAACTCCTGAGCATCATGGTACCTCCCACAAACCTCCCACCTCCCACCGGCTAATAGTGTAGCCCGCTCAAAGGCTCCCCCCACCATGACGCAAACTCCCGCTTCCTTCCTTTCCAGACAAAATGGTCTCGTCCTGTCAAGCTCTCCTTCCTTCAGAGCCCAACGCTACGGTCACCCACCGATGTGATACCTCCAGTCAAGCCCAAAGGGCTCGTCCCCCCAGGTCTGAGGTAGATATCACCTATTGAAGTGTGCTCTCCCCCGCCTACAAGGCAAACAGAATCCAACCTTCAGAACACAAATGCTACCGCAGCCAAATAGTCTCACCACTCTGAACCTCTGTTTCCATTCTCTAAACCAACCCTTCGGACTCAAAGTCCATCCCAACTAACTCCCTGTCAGCGATGGTGGTAGACCTCTCCCGCCCCTAACTGCCTAGCGCAGTGGTCTATCCCACAATAAGCGGCACCTGCATCCGCTGAAACTCCTCCTCAGACAGAGCTTGCGCCATGTTCCTCCCCCCTCCCCCCCTTTAGCTTCTGCGCAGACGCAGTTGGTGTCTCTAGGCAGCATAACAGTTGGACCGAACCAATTGCCAGGAATGGAGGGGGAGAAACTTAATACAAAAGTTTGGCATTTTAGGGACGGGGAGAAAAGAACAAAACTGAAAGGTCAGATAAATTGCTATGTAACGTTTTTTCCAGATTGTAAGTCATCTGATATGGCTTTTGAACTTTTATAGTCTACCCATTGTTGTGCGACATTATGGCATCCCTGTCTCCTGGGTGGACTCGCCTCTAGGCAAGTGTTTGCCGACAGAAAAAGTCGCCCTTCCGTGCTTCTCCTTTAATGAAAACGGTTGACTTAACTGTGGAAATGAAAGCGGAAGCTTTGCTCTGTTCTTGTTCCCGCCCTCCTCCGGGCGACCCCAGAGGGGAATCCCGCCCCGAGTGAAGCCTTTGACCCCGCCCCCTTCAGGACTTGACAGCGACTTTTATTAACATGATTCTGTACATGATGTTAGGTAAAGGACCTAGCCACCAATAAATTTAAAGTACCTGACGGAAAAAAAAGATACTGAATCAGAATAAAAAAAAGCTCCATTTTAAAAAACCCAAGGACAGGGGTGGCTCTGTGGTAGAATACTTGCTTAGCACTCCAGGCCTGGGTGCAACAGCCAGCAATCTCAAACACAGGCGCGCACATATATAACAAATAAACACTAAAATGTATTATAACCCTTATGGCTCCCCGATCTGAAAGTAATAAATGGTATCTGTGTAGTTGTATTGGTTTTTCTCATAGGAATGATATGATTTCCGTGCTGTGGGAAAATATTCTCGGCCAAGGATTTTTTAAAAAATTTCTTTAGTAATTTAATGCTTATTGAGATACCCTATTTATCTACATCTAAATCCACCAATTTTAAGGGTGCAATCCAGTGAGTACTGAAAAATGTCCATAACCTCATAATCACCACCACAATCAAGAGAACCTTTGTGATTGAGTGGTAGGGCAACGGAGATGAGGGAGGAGAAAAATTGAATGATCAAATGGACCATCTTCTGTGTAACTGAGTAATAAAGGTGAAGGTAACATTATGTAGGACAGCATCCAGAGCTAATTCCCTTCTATGTTCTCTATAATTCTGTATTTCCTCAATCGTTTTTGTATTAACAGAAGTGAAGATAACTTTATATTATACAGGGGCTGGGGATATAGCTCAGTGGAATAAGCGCTTGCCTAGCAAGTGCAGGGTCCTGAGTTCGATCCCCAGTACCGCCAAAAAAAAAATATGTCAAAATACTAAAAATGATACATTATTAACTTTATACTATACAGCATCTAGTGCAAATTCCCTACTATCTTCTTTATAATTTGGTATTTCCTTTAATGTTTTTGTGTTAACTAATGTGAAGATAACTATGTAATACAACATCCAGTGCTAATTCCCTACTATATTCTGTATAACTTTGTATTTTCTGTATTGTGTATGGCTTTTCTGGTTCATATGTCTCCATTCTTTTGTCTTTAAAATAAAAAAAAATTTTAAAAAAAGAGAACCTTTGATTATCCCCAAAAGCTCTTATGCCCTGTCCCTCCTCTTCCCCCACTTCCATCCCACCAAAGCGCTGTTGGGCTTCCTGCCTCTCAGTCTGTATTTTGTAGAATTTCATACAAATGGGATGAAATGGTCACTTAGTACCATTTTTTGTTTTTGCCTTTTTGAAACTGTCTCACTATGCAGTTCAGGCTGGTCTTGAGCTCACTTTGTAGCCCAGGCTGACCTCGAACTCGCAACAATTCTGCCTCATTCTCCTGAGTGCTGGGATTACAGGACTGTGCTACCACACCTGGCTCTGCAGGATATTTAGGCAAACTTTTGTTTTTCTTTTTTTTGAGATTGAGTCTCTCTGTGCAGTTCAGGCTGGACTTGAACTCATTTAGCAGTCCAGACTGGCCTCAAACTTGCAGTGATCCTCCTGTCTCAGCCTCCTGAGTACTGGGATTACAGGCACATACCACCATGCCCAGCTAGGCAAACTTTTAATCATGTTTGTTAAATAGATAATAGGATTATGTGAGTTTTAATCCTGATTTTGATATTAATACTGTGGTTATGTAAAATAACATCTTTCTCTTATGTATCTTTATTCCCCTTCTTTTCCTGATACTGAGGCTCAAACCCACTCAAGGCCTGGTGCCTGCTAATACTCCACCATTAAGTCACACCCACAACCCCCCAATTTAAAAATTTCATTTTGAAATAACTTCAGCTGGGCATGGGGGCACATGCCTGTAATTCCCTCGGGAGGCTGAGGCAGGAGGATTGCTGCAAGTTCAAGACCAGCCTGAACTGCATAGCGAGATGCTGTCTCAAAGAAAGAAAAAAAAGAAATAACTTCAAACATATACGCAATAATCTCTATAACTTCCATGCAGATGCTCTGATGTAGCATCTTATTTTCTTTTCTTCAACTTCTTTGTCTTTTTCTTTTTGTGTGTATGTATGTTGAGAGTCCCTAAGATTATCCCTAAATTTGAAAGTTTGGTTATTTCAGTAGGAGAGCTCACAGGACTTGGTATATTTTACTCATAGCTAAGACTTATTACCATGAAAGAATAGATACATGATAGGACCATCAAGGAAGGAAAAAAGACCAGACCATGCCAGGCTTGATGGCTCTTGCTTATCCCAACACTCTTGGAGGCTGAGGCAGGAGGATCTCAAATTTGAACCCAGAGTGGCATTTCTCAAAATTAAAAAAATAATAATAAAAGGGGTAGCTGGGCGTGGTGGCGCACGCCTGTAATCCCAGCACTTGGGAGGCCGAGGCAGGAGGATCATTTGCAAGATGGAGACCAGCCTGAGCTACAAAGTGAGTTTGAGGCCAGCCTGAACTGCATAGCAAGACCCTGTCTCAAAGACAAAAAATAAATAAATAAAATTTTAAAAATCAAAGGGCTAGGTATGTAGCTCAGTGTGAAGGCCCTGAATTCAGCCCCTAGAGAAATAAATAAGGAAATCAGCGGGACCCATGAAACCTATCCACAGGCTTCCTTACACTCTGTACACCCTTGTTCCAAGGGTGAAGGCGCACAGCTGGAAGCCCAGGGGGATCCAGGCACAAGATCCCAAGAGTCCTTTCCCAGTGGAGTCACAATTCCTCCAGCAATAAGTGTCCTAATCCCTGTGAGGCATCATCTGCTTCAGAGGCTCATCAGAGACTCAGCGCCCCACACTGTCGCTGAAGCTGGCCGGTAGGTGACCTCTACCGAGTGCACGCCGAAACCCCAAACTCCCAAAATTCAGAGGTGCAGCATAAACCACATTGTTCCTGTGCGCAGCACAGTCACAGCCCTTGTTTCCTTTTTTCAGTCCTAGGGATGGGATCCAAAGCTTGAAGTATGCTAGGTAAGTGCTCAGCCACGGAGCTGCGCCCTAGCCGCTCTTCCGCTGGAGTTGTTTTCTTGAGACACAACGTCACTATGTAGTACATGCTCACCTTGAATTCACTGTGTAGCCCAGGATGGCCTCAAACTCTCAGGGATCCTCTTACCTCAGCCTCCTATGTACTGGAATTATAGGGGTGTGCCACTATGCCCAGCCACCCTAGCCGTTCTTATTTAGGAAAAGTTCCCATCCTCCTCCCCTCTCCTCTCCTCCTTGGCCTTTCCTCTTCCTCTTCTTCTTTTGCGGTACTGGGTATTTAACCCAGGGCTTTTCACTAAGCTACACCTCCAGCCTGTTTTTATTTATTGATTGACTCTGAGACAGGATTTTGCAATGCAGTTCAAGTCAGCCTTGAAATTGCTATGTAGCCGGGCACAGTGGCACATATGTGTAATCCCAGCACTTGGGAGGCTGAGGCAGGAGGATCACTGCAAGTTTGAGGCCAGTCTGGGCTACAAAGTAAGTTTGAGGCCAGCCTGAACTGCAGAGCGAAACCCTGCCTCAAAAAGACCAAAAATAAAAGACCTATGAGAGAAAGTTGAGCTCTGTGTGCATACCTATATAATTATAGAGCTTGGGAGGTTGAGACAGGAAGATTGGAAGTTGAAGCCCAGCTTGGGCTACATAAGATAATGACCAGTTCAAGGCCAGCCCAGGCTACATAGTGAGACCCTGTCTCAAAAAGGCAAGAAAATTAATACTAATGAGAAAATAATAATAACAATAATAACGAGGACAGTGTTGGCAGCGGCAATGGTGCACACCTGTAATTCCAGCACTCAGGAGGCTGAGGCAGGAGGATCACTGAGAGTTCAAGGCCAGCCTGGGCTACACAGCCATGGAGCAGGCAGTTGATTATGTCCCACAGAAGGAAAAGAAAGCTGAAAAGAATTTAGAAGAGACTCTACGACTTTGATGCTTGGAGCATTCTCATTCGAGAGGACAGACTCAACCTATGGACAAGCACGGAAGACATATGAGCACCTTGTTGCCCAGTTCCTCAGGTTTGGCAGATCCTGGAAACTATACGTTGAAGCAGAGGTCAATATTTTATTTTACAATAGCATCTGATGGGAATTGAAACATAAACATTATAGTTATAGAAAACAAGTTAGGAATAAAGCACAACTAGGCCAAGAAGGATTTAAAATGTCTCTTGCCTTTATTTTGTTTTCTTTTGATTTTTGTTTTTTTGATACAGAGTCTCGCAATGTAGTTCAAGCTGGCCTCGGGGATTACAGGTGTGTGCCACCATGCCCGGCTAATTTTTTTTTTAAAGAGAAAAAATTCAAAACAGGATAACAGGAGGGTAAAAATTATTAATATATTGTGTATTGTTATCTTTAAATTAGTTACTCAGAATATAAGATATTGGCACTTAATTGTCCAAACAACATTAGCACAAACCTTTCTTTTCAATGAACTAAGAGAAATTAGTAACTATCTTAACTATCTTGTGTGTGTGTATATATATT
The DNA here is from genome assembly GCA_004027595.1 of Dinomys branickii. Taxonomy (NCBI): domain Eukaryota; kingdom Metazoa; phylum Chordata; class Mammalia; order Rodentia; family Dinomyidae; genus Dinomys; species Dinomys branickii. The sequence goes on along the minus strand of PVLD010034039.1, from coordinate 1,307 downwards.
TTTTTCCTCTTCCTTCTTTTCTCCTTTCCCTATCGAGTTCTCTTTCCCTTTGAACAGTTTCTTCCCATTTTACAATATTGGGGCTGGGGATATAGCTCAGTGGAATAAGCGCCTGCCTAGCAGGCGCAGGGTCCTGAGTTCAATCCCCAGTACCGCCAACGAAAAAAAAAAAAGCAGAACCCATTTTACAATATTTATTGTACATTTGGATTTTTTTTTTTTTGGTCTTTTTGAAGCAGGGTCTCGCTATACAGTTCAGGCCAGTCTTGAGCACACTTTGTAGCCCAGGCTTATCTCAAACTCCCAATGAGTCTCCTACCTCAGCCTCCCAAGTGCTGGGATTACAGACGTGCGCCACCACGCCCAACTACATTTTGTTTTTTTTTGTTTTTATTCTTTTTTTTCTTTTTTGCGGTACTGGGGATCGAACTCAGGACCCTGCGCTTGCTAGGCAGGTGCTTATTCCACTGAGCTATATCCCCAGCCTGTTTTTTTTGTTTTGTTTGTTTTTTTACCCAGATACATTTTGAACCTTATTTCCTTTTTCAGCTTCTCACACAAGGGCGACAATATGATGTTTGCACATGTGTGTCTGGTTTATTTCACTTATGATTATGGTCCCAACTTGCATCCGTTTACCTATAAAAGTCTCCAATTTACCTTTCTTTATGGCTGAGCAGTACTCCATTGTATAAAACACCACATCTTTTTTATCCATTCCTTGGTTGATGTGCCCATCAGCCATCTTGGGTTGTTTCCAAGATTTAGGTATTACAAGTTGTGCTGCTATAAACGTGGGTGCATAAATATGTGGTACAATGTTTTTTTTTTTTTGTGGTACAATGTTTTTAATTCTAGAAAGATACCTAGAAGGGGAATAGCTGGGTCAAATGAGACCTCCAGTCCTAGTTTTTTGAGGAATCTCCACACTGATTTCCACAGTCGTTGCACCAATCTACACTCCCACCAACACTGGAGAAGGGTTCTTCTTCCCCCACAGCTCCTCCAGCATCTGTTATTGGTTGATTTCTTATAATAGCCATTCTTTCCAGAGTGAGATGGTGTCTTTGTTACTTTTTTCTCGTTGCTGAGACAAAATACCCAACGCCCAAAGTGAAGGAAGGAAAGGTTTATTTAGCTTACAGTTTGTGGAGGTTTCAGTCCATACTTGGCTGATTCAGAGGCAGAGTGGCGCAAGGCAGAGGGCAAACTGTTCAGGGCAGCAGAGCACAGCAAAAACCACAAGCAAAAGGGAGGAATGGTTGCAAGCAGCCTCACCTTCTCCCCTACATTGTAAACAGGCTGCC
>PVLD010034038.1:0-13042 GCA_004027595.1 Dinomys branickii | reverse complement strand
ACAATTTGTAATAGCTAAAATGTGGAAGCAACCCAAGTGCCCATCCACAGAAGACTGGATTAAAAAATTGTGGCATTTTTATATAATGGAATATTATTCAGCTATAAAGAAAGACAATTTTGGGAACTTTGTAGGCAAGTGGACAAATCTAGAGTCCATACTCATAAGTGAAATAAATCAGCGATACATGTGCAGGCAATGTATTATATCACTGGTGTAAGAACCCGAGGGTGGGAATATAAACTAAAAGTCGTGAAGGAAATCTGTTCAAAAACAGAGAACAGATGGGACGAAGGAAAGGAGAAAAGAAAAAGACAAAAATGTATGTATGTATATAGGAATATATATGAATATACATATGTGCAGGAGGGCTAACATGGTTCTACTATTGTATTATATCACTTAATGCTAAGCAAAATCGATGACAGGATATTAGATTAATAGTGTATATCTGTATGTGTTAGCCTGAACACACACTTTGAAGATATCAATATGTAAAGCAGCAACAAGCGGTGTTTTTTTCTGTTGTTGTTGTTGTTGATGTTGTTGCTGTTGTTGATGTATGCCTGTTTTCTTTCTTCTCTTTGGATTTTTGGTTTTTGTGGTTTTTTTTTTTTCTGTTGTTGAGAGGATTAACTGTCTGACTAAATTTGCATGTCTATATATGGGTCCATACATCTACAATTCGAAGATAGCAATGGATAAAGCAACAACTACTGTTGAGACCATATCACCGTGTCTATAGATTAGTTGTGATTGTACTATTTTCTATGATAATGGGTGTCTGTTTGTGAATATGTTTTTGTACTTTTATGTTTCTAAAATAAAAAAATAAAAATAAAGAAATCACCGGCAAAGTAAAAAGAAAACCCACAAATTGGGAAAATATCCGAGCTGGCTGTCCCTCAGACAAAGGTCTTCTATCTAGAACATACAAATAATTAAAAAACATGTAGCTGTCCAAATTCAAAGACCCAATCCAGAAATGGGCATCTGAGATGAACACACACTTCTCAGATAAAGAAATACAAATGGCAAATAAATATATGAGAAAATGTTCCACATCCTTAGTCATTCGAGAAATGCAAGTAAAAACAACATCGAGATTTCATCTCACCCCAGTGAGAATGGCCAGCATGAAAAATTCATCCAATAACAAATGCCGGCAAGGCTGTGGAGAAATAGGGACTCTATTACACTGCTGGTAGGAATGCAGACTGGTACAATCACTGTGGAGAGCCCTTTGGAGATTTCTCAGCAAACTAGGTCTAGACGTTCCATTCTAACCAGCTATTCCTCTTCTGGGTATTTTCCCAGAAGATCTGAAAACATCATACCACTCTGATATATGTGCACCCATGTTTATAGCAGTGCATTTTGTAATAGCTAAAATGTGGAAGCAACCCAAGTGTCCATCCACAGAAGACTGGATTAAAAAATTGTGGCATTTTTATGTAATGGAATATTATTCAGCTATAAAGAAAGACAGTTTTGGGGACTTTGTAGGGAAGTGGTCAAAACTGGAGTCCATACTCATAAGTGAAATAAATCAGCAGTACATGTGCAGACAACGTATTGTGTCACTGGTGTAAGAACCTGAGGGTGGGAATACAAACTAAGAGACATGAAGGAAATCTGTTCAAAAACAAAGAACAGATGGGACAAGAGAAAGGAGAAAAGAAAGAGGGAAAAATGTATGTATGTATATATGTATATACATATGTGTAGGAGGGCTAACATGTTTCTACTATTCTATTATATCACTCAATGCTAAGGAATAATTGATGACGGGTTATTTGATCAATCTTGTATGTCTGTATGTGTTATCCTGAACACACACTTCGAAGATATCAATATGCAAAGCAGCAACTATTGTAGGCTTTTTTTTTTGTCTTTGGTTTTTTGTTTTTGTGTTTTTTCTGTTGTTGAGATGATTAATTTTCTGACCAATTTTGCATGTCTGTATCTGTGTTCATGTACATACACTTCGAAGATATCAATAGGTAAAGCAGCAACCATTGTTGAGTCCATGTCACCTTGTCTGTAAATCAGTTTTGATTGTACTTTTACTTATGCTAATTTGTGTCTGTTTGTTAATATGTTTTTGTCCTTTAATTTTTTAAAATTTAATAAAAAACAAAAAAGAAAAAACCCCCACTGTATTGTCTCCCTAGTGAAAGAAGCTCAAAGAGTAAATAAGATCCAAAATGTACAAAAGACATTGGGAAATGGGAAGAAACTGTTCAGAAAGAAAGAGAAACTGGGATGTAGGAAAGGAAAAAAGAAGAAAGTGAAAAGGATAAATAAATAAATACAGTCACCCCCTGCTATATCGCAGTTCACTTATTGGAGCTTCAATCTATCCTCAGTTTTAAAACTACATATATATATATATATATATATATACATAATTTTGCATCACAGAGTTTTCACTATATTGTGGGATTTTATAGTATATTGGTAGTTATATAATATTTATGATTTTAGTTATTTTTGTCTAAAACTTTTAAAACAATGTAAAAAATTTAAAATGTTAATTCAAACATAATAAAAAACATTACATCAAAATAAAATCTAGTATGTATTTCACTGGCAGATGAATACTGCCCTATACACAATGGAAATGCAGTATATCACTACCACTTGCACATGCTTGCCATCGTGAGATAGTACAAGGCACACTCTTGGCTGATAGAATGGAAGGTGACCAACCACAGCACTGCGTTCTGTATCCTGGTCACTTATTGGCTCAGTGACCATAGCATCAGTATCTCACTTATACATAGGAAGAATGCAGGCAGAGTGCCTACCTGGCAAGCACAAACTCCTACATTTGATTTCCAGTACCAAAAAGAAAAGGGGTAGGAATAACCAACATAGTGAAAGTTGCCATACTGTACTCCCAAATTTTTTGTACAAACTTAATGAAATACAAAGAAAATATCCGTAGTGTACCTCACATAATTAGGGAGAATGATTCTAAAAGTTGTTTGGAATCAAGAGACCTAGAACATCCAACAAAATTCTGAGCAAGATTAGGCAAGGCAAGAGGCATCACAATACCTGAGTTGAAAATACACCACAAAGATACCACGATGAAAACAGCATGGTACTGGAACAAAACAGACTTAAGGATAAGTGCAACAGATTAAAAGATGCAGACAGAACTCCAAACACAAGAAGCCACTGTGTCTTCAAACAAGAGGCCAAAAACATTCCCTGTCTCTTTAATAAATGGAGCTGGAAGAAACAGGTTTTTTACATGCCAAATTCTACTACTAGACCCATACCTCTCACCATGTACTAAATGAAAATCAAAATGAGTCAAAGGCCTAAATATTAAAAAAGGAACACCATGGACCAGGGACATAGCTCAGCACAACAGGGATATAGCTTGTCTGCCTGGCAAGCACAGGTCCTCAGTTTGATTCAACGTAAAAAGAAAAGAAAAGAAAGAAAACAGAAACACAAAATCTGCTGGAGAAGAGGATGGTAGAACTCTTAAAGACACAGGTGAAGGCAAGGATTTTCTGAGTAAAATCTCAATTGCACAGGAAATATCACAAAGAATCCATAATTCATATCTCATCATATTAGAAATCTTTTGTACAGCAAATGAAACTGCTAACAGAGAGAAAAGATAACACAGGATATGAAAAATATTTTCTAGGTGTTTCTCAGACAAATACTAATATCTAAAATATACAAAGAACTCCAAAGAAGTGGATGCCCCCATATTTAAAGACCCAATCCTAAAATGGCCATCTCAAGTGAATACACACTACTCAGATGAAGAAGTACAAACAGCAAATAAATATATGAAAAAATGTTCAACATCACTGGTCATTCAAGAAATGCAAGGTAAAACAACACTGAGATTCGACCTCACCCCACAAATGATATCTATTATCAAGAAATCAACTAATAACAAATGATGGTGAGGCTGTTAGGGGAAAGGAAGCCCTCTCTACCCTTGGTAGGAATGTAAATTGGTTCAACCACTATGGAAATCAGTATGGAACTTCCTCAACAAAACTGAAACTAGTATTACCATTAGACCCAGCTATTCTCCTTCTGGGTATCTTCCCAAAAGAATTAAACGCATCATACTGCAGCAGCATGTGCATACTCACGTTTACACCAGCACAGTTTGTATTAGTCAGATCATGGAAACAGCCCTGATGTCCCTCATGATGTCGCTCAATGGATGAATAAAGAAAATGTGGTGTTTATACACAGTGGAGTACTAGTCTTCCATAAAGAAGGATAAACATGAGACAGGTAAATGGATGTATAATTGTAAATGAAATAAATCAGGCACATATGTTTAAATATTGCACAGATTCTCTTGAATGAGAAACAAAAGATCTAAAAGGAATAATTTGATAATAGATTTGGGAAGGAGGAAGAAAATATTCAAATGAGAAGGCAAAATGGAGAGGGAAGGATAGGGAAGGAAAACAAAAGAGAAGGGAAGAGAAGAGAAGAGAAGAGAAGGGAAGAGAAGAGATGAAAACAGATCTGTAAATGGGAAAGGAGGAGGGGTTGAGGGTTGAGTAGGGAAATGGGAAAAATACAATTTATTACATAGAGGTACAAATTCCCTATGTGACCAATATATATGACAAATATCTACCAATAAAAAATAAAGTTTAATAGAAGGAACAGACATTACTGCTCACAGCAGCGGGGCTGGAGGTACAAGAGGAGGGTGCCCATAAAGTCTGGTCAAGGCTGACCCCCTCGCTTACGGACCTCCAGGTTCTTACTGGGTCTGCACATTGCATTTGTTCCTGGGATTTCAGGGCCGGGTCTCTGTCTTCTTTCCTTAAATCACCATTAATCCCATGATGGAGTCACCACCCTTCTGATCTAATCTAAGCTAAATATCTCACACTTTCAAGTACCACTATCTGAGAGGCTAAGACTTCAACATAGGACAGTGACCAGTCACAAATATTCAGTCCTTAAAATGCAGAGTATTTAATTTTATTCTTTCTGTTTCTTGAGATAAGAATTGGGAAATCATACATTTAATGAGGTACTGTATAGGCATAATCTGCAACTATCTACAAACTATAAGATTTCATTCAATTTTAAACTTTTTTTTAAACTTCTTTGTTATTTTCTTTTAAAAAAATGTTATTTAGAAGTGAGTTCCTATCCTGGCGGGGTGGAAAACCCCTTCAGTCCCAGGCTTGGGAGGCTGAGGAAGGAGAACGGCCGTGGAGTTCAAGGCCAGATTGAGTGACATAATGAGTTTAAGGCCAGCCTGACTATACAGCAAGGCCAGGTCCCAAGAGTAAAAACGTATTCCTCATGGTTCAAATTTTGATAGATATGCAATTATTGTACAGTTATGTTTTCAGGAAAGTTATAAATACTTATAGTATATAACTTGTATACTTATTGTAATTTGGGCAAAACTTTTCTTGCCTGGTTCATTGTAAAGTTTGTGAATGTGTTTTGTGCATTTGCAAATACGTATTTTTCAGTTTTTAGAGGAGTGTTCTATAAACATGAATTAAGTCAGAAAGATTCTTGTCATTTGAAACCTTTCCTTAGTGAGTCTTTTCCCTTTTGTCAGTTTGCTGTAATAAACAGTGGTGGCGTCTGTAATTGTGAATTTATTGATTTATACCTTTGGTGTTGTCATTTTTACTTTGAGTGTTTAAAGTTTTATATACTTAGACACTTACTAATATGTCCACTTGATTTACTTTGACCCTGCAGTGATTGCGAAGTGTCCTACTTTATCTTTTGCCCAGCCAAGTCAGATCTATGACACTGTTTGTATAGTCTGACTCTTTTCATCTGGAGACTGGCACTTAACTGTCTCCTGTTCATGCAGTTGTGTTGCACAGAAAACAGTAAACTGCATACCTTACAGTTTAGGACAATACCCCTCGGCATCTGGATTGCAGGTTTATGTAAGGTCATATTTTGTACATAAACTTTGGCCGCTCTAGTGTTTTGTAACAGATTACATGTAGTAAGAACTAAATGAATCTAACTCTCTAGGTTCATAATCTAATCCTCTAAAGTCAGACATAAAAGAGTTCGGCAAAAGTGTGAAATGTATCATATCTATAGAATTTGCTTCTATTTATGAAAAATAGAAATATTTACACTAGCACTTCTTTTAATTTCATATTGTCATAACTTTTAAAGTCAGTAAATAGGCAAATACCAAGTTATACTGAGTAAATTGAGATGTTTCAACAGTATAGTGTTTTGAAGGCAATACTCATTCAGTAGAAACAATACTTTAAATTTAGACTTTGCCACACTATGAATATGCACAGCCCCGGGTACTCTGTACTGATGACAGGCAGTGCTGTCACCCACAGCTCCCAGCAGCCACCAAAGCACTCAAGAGGAAAATACCTGATGTTATATGGCATGTCCTGTTCCTAAACTGTGAACACTAATGACTATGGCGACGATTCCAAGGTCTGCTGCCCCCTGGAGGAGGAACCAGGCTTTTCTCTCGGCTGTGCGGGTTGAGTGCCTGGATCGCTGGGCACTCGGAATCCAGTTCTGAGGAAAAATTTTCTATGCTGCAGCTATTCTGGAGCATGGTGCTCTGAGGGCCACGGAGCCCTGTGCGGCGCGGGCACTGACGAGCCGGCAGCCCCAAGGTCGGGCCGGGGCGGGGGCCGGGGCCAGGCCGGGCTCTGGCCTCCACTCCAGTCTCTAGTCCTCCTCTTACAAAGCCACGAATCCCAACATGGTGAGGGGTGCACCCTCGTGACCTCATGTAACTCACCCCCAAAGCCTCACCTCAACATGAGACCCATCAACATGAATTTGAGGATGCAGCCTCCAACACATTAATTTGGGGGGCTATGTTCAAACTAAAGCAGATGAGAATCGGGAATGCAAACCACATATGCCTATTATAAGGGGAATATGAATAGAGACATAGTTTTACTGGCTCTGTGAGGGGTAATAAACCTGGGTTAAAGACGATGAAGGAGGTGTGAAAACTGCAGTCGCTCCTCCCCTGCCTATGAAGCTACTGATCCCAGCATGGTGTCGGGTCAGGATATGTGCATTCAATGCATTTTTACAGTATTTCCAATATTCTCAGCTTGTGGGATATATATATATATATATATATATATATATATATATATATATATATGTGTGTGTGTGTGTGTGTGTATATATATATATATATATATATATATATATATATATATATATATCCTGAATCATTTAGAAACTATCAGTATAAATATTTTAAGAATTTCTCAGGTTAACTACATTTTGATATTACACATACAACAAAAACTTTAGATGTCATTGTGAATGTCAAATGTAAAAGTGCTTCTGAGAACAAATGTTGAAAAACTGCCACTCAAGGGATACAAACATGTCTTAACCTATGCCGGTTCTCTCAATTATATTATGTGTAAAAGGTAAAACCATTCCAGTAAACACCTTGTGCTCATTTTTGTCCATTGAAATTATTTTCATTACACAAATATTTTATTTTAAGCAGTACTGTGACTTTCAGGAAGATAAGAAAAAAAGAGTAAGGCGTGGTTTTGGTATGTCTTATGTTTATGGCTGTTTTCCTTCTTTTTCTCCTACACATCCACGTGTCAGTCACTTCTCACGTGCATCCTCTGGAAAGTTTCACTTGTGTTTGTACATCTTTTATTTCTGAATATTGATACTTAATTCCATCAGCTTTTCTCTCATTACAAATATTATGGTCTCAGTGAAATTTTTTCATGAAATATTGAAATTTGTGGGAAATATTTTAAACTTTCCAAATATTATTTCTTGTTTGCATCCATTTTGATCTGATTTCACCTTATCAGTTTCATGTCTTGAAATGTGTCTCATTTGGCTGCACGTTTTTATTGCTTTTTCTTTCAGTTCTTCAGCGATTTCACAAGATGAGCTGGGCATCATTTGTTTTTCGGGCCTATTGCGAAGTTCATTTACATTTCTGGGTAAGATATTTTCTCAAGGTTGTCAAATAGGCCACAGTACTACCCGAGTATTTACCTCATCTCCTATATGATTATGGTCCATCAATCCTCACATTCATATGTCAGGGAGGTTTGGAGAAAAGTTCTGAGCAGAACTCTCCCCGGATTCCCATGGTTCTGTGGAAAATACAGGTAAGAGAGAGGTGAAATGTTCCACTGGGGACGACAAGTTTCTGTTCTTCCCTGTGGGATCTTCTCACCTGTCTACAGACACTAAAGTTAGAGGCCTACTGAGAGATGTACTAATGAAGCCTTCTCCTTAAAATCCTGTCATCTATGCTCAGATGCACCAAACCGCTCCACACATCTCAATAGGTAAGTGGATGTGCATTCAAGGGCTGGAGAATTAGATGGGTGACCAGGGTCTTAGGCAGCCAGTGAGGTCTCAGTGAGGAGTTCGGTGGACTCGGATGAACAGCCCAGCGCCAGGCACCATACAGCTCAGAGGAGGTGCACCCTGCAATGCAATGGGAAATTCTCATTAGCGCATTTAGTGCTTTTATTTAATGACTTATAAAATTAGTAGACTTATTCATATGAAATACTGAGGTAATTTCAAGTATGCATTGCTTTTGCTGAAGTACAAAATGCTGATTTACTACCTACATCCATTTTAAAGAAGACATTACCTAGTCCTTTTAGGATAAATCTTTTATAGTTGCATTTACACCTTTACGAAGAGAAACTTGTATTATGATTCTGCATTAGATATTCTCACCTGTTCTATTATCTTTATAAGGTGTTTAAAAATTTTATTGAATAGATAACCCCTGTAGTTCCATTTATTTGACATATTGAAGTTATTTAATATTTGATGGATTCCTTGTTCAAAGGATTTGGATGTCCAGAGAGCTTAGCCTCATTCCTATTAAATAGGTATCAACATTTGGTCTCACTGGCTTTTCACCTCCCATCCTTTAATTCATCAATTTCAACTTAATGCCTTAAGCATTTCACCATGGGCTGTACCTGTTAGAAAATACCATTTAAGTGCACAAAAATGGGTGGCAGTGATATTAAAAATAAAATTCAGAGGAATGACAACACAAATTTGCCCTGTTGCTCTATAAATATTCTAATAATACAATCTCATGGAATTTGGTGGAAACTATAGTTTCACTTCATATTTTCTATGTATCTTCATTTTTGGAATACCTATGAGCTTTAATTTATAGTGATTTGTGAGAACCAATTACTTCAGAGGAAATGTTAATGGAATTAATATTTATTAATAGAACAAAATATTCAAACTGCCTTGATTTCTATAAGTGGATGCTATATTTCCCCTCCCAGAATTGATTATTGCAGCATTTATTGTCAACAGATGATCATAAACTAACCTACTTTTCATGCATAATCAATAAAAAGGGTGTGATTATAAGTAAAAGTGAAAAGTAGTTCATGAGCGCACAAAGTGACACTTACTCCATTACTCGGTTGAGGAGGAAAGTACTTGATAAACAGCCTTTTTTCTACTTCTGAGCTTTTAGCCTCTGTGATTTTCCTGTTTCTGTACCTGGAATATTGATTTTCCACAACACCACGTAAATGTCTTGATTCTGTAAGTACCCACTAAGAGGAACGCACCCTGAACTATACCTAACAAACATTTAAATTTTCACAAATAGCCCACTTGCACTCTGTGTCTGTGGGAGGGTGATTGCCATCAGTGCTCAGTGCTCCCTCTTGTTTCTTTTCCTGGGAGCAGCACATCTGAGAAATGCTGGGTACCTGGAAGTGACCGTAGTGGCTGATGAATTTGCCTTCCTCATATACCAACTGTTTCTCTTCTATTCCCATTGCAGTTTTTCAGTGGTAATTTTCATAGCTGATGGAGTTTCTTGACCAGTATTGTCGTACAACTAGCGCAATGAATGTCACTTGCCAGGCACTGAGTTTTTTCAGCTTTATTTAGAGGTGAGGATAATATTGAACACAGTGATGTGAAATTCACTTACGGAGTGCAGTGAGAAGATAGGGGATTCCTGTGACCTACCTTTAAACAAGGGTATGTACTGGATATAAATCATTTCATCTCTGAATGGGGCAGAGTGTGCTTATATTACAGCTGAGAAAGGAGAGGTGTGCTTTCTGCCTTCCATTGTACACGGTGTAATCAGTCTACCCACAAGGCCAGAGGCAACAAGACTTATACAGGGATCTGCAGCAGCCTCTTCACTTCCCATACTCTTCCCATTGATTCAAGTTCCCTCCTGCCTGCCACTGGCTCAAGTGCACAGATGAGCATTGTTTGCTAGTAATGAGCCTTTTATAGTAACATGTAGGAAGAGATTGTAGGTGGTCTACAAAATTACAGAAACATCATATTTTTAGTGAATCATTCCTGCATCATGCTATAAATGGGAATGTGTTACATTTCTCCTGAGAGAAGCTTCTCTGTGAGTTATGGGAGCATTCCAAGGTGAATGTCAAAAAACTGCACAGATTCCCTTCTCACACTTTTCCTTCATGTATTCTTAGTTTATCCCTATACTGCCCAAAGGGCTTTTTCTCCCTCTTTCCTAGTGTGGCTTTCTAAATGTGAGCTACTTCAGGCATTTCTCTTCTGTTACATTTCTTTGCTTTATTCATGATTTGTTAACCGGGTTTCTCTTCAGGGGAGTCTCTTTTCTTCCACTATGAAGTGAAGATTTTGTCTTTAGTATGTTAGGCCAAATGCCTTCACAGCATTGTTCTACTAAGTGTTGTGTTACAGGAAAGACTCCTCGGTCACCCTGCTGATGCCTAGAGTTCCTCTACTTTCCTGAGCTCTTCCTAACTGCGTTGTGATAGGCAGCTACAAGTTGGGTTAGGCATGGCTGCAAGGTGTCCAGGTGAAGAATCATTACTTACCTTTGTTTCATGAGATGCTCATATTCTTCAGAAGGCATTTTCTTTTAAAATAATATATTCATATAGATATATCTATATACCTTTGTTTTATCACTTATACACACTACAAAGATATTTGAAGCATGTGTTTGACACAGTTTTATATAATTCATAAAATTTTGAGATAGCTGGATGATTTGCCATATTTTTTGTCATCTCCCCATAGAGCTAATATAAATGGCTGATCATGGCTGCATCAAGTCTTGTCACTTTCCTTGATCACTGCTCTGACGGACCATCAACCAAAGAAAATTTACCAGCTTCAAGCACTGCCCCCACCAATCTCAAGGTACCTCAGATGTTATGTTAGCACGTGACAAGTGCACACCTCTGCCATACTTTGTCATTTTCTTAGTAGGACTACACTTTCCTAAATAATCACAAGACAGTATACTCCTATCTCATTCACTCTTAGCAGATTTGTACATTTTCCTTGACCACTTTTAGAATGTTATTTATGGTTTGATTCAACTTCTTAAAGCCATATTAAACTATATCTTGATGTTCAAAAAATCGCACAAAAAGACAACTTTTTTATTATAAAGAGAATTAAAAAACTATAATAAAATGACAACATGGACAAAAACAAAACAAGCAAGAACAATAAAAATGATACAGGGTTTCAAAACAAAACGATAGGAATTAACAGTGGCTATTGTATTACTTATTGTAATCTTCAGTGAAGTTGCTCAGATTACCAGATAAAAACATGCAAAACTGATTAAACCATTAAAGAGCATAAAAAATGATGAAGAAAAAACATGAGAAATGATGCACAGCTTCACCAAACCAGTGGTTCTTATACTGCCTATTATTGTCCTCGAATTAGTTGTTCAGATCACCATATATAAGCATGTAAAATTGGTCAAAAGAATTTTACGCATTAACTTTTCCTTTCAGTAAACCAGCAGACATCAACAGTACAATTATCCCAGCTATCCATATATATATATATATATATATATATATATATATATATATATATCCCTTTTTTCTTTCTTTTTATCCTTTCCCTCATCCCAGTTGTTCCTTTATTTAAGCAATTTATTTCCCTTTCATAACATCTATTGTACATTTTGTGTTTCATTTTCTCTTTCAGGTTCTTACACCAGAGAGACGATATGATGTTTACACATGTGAGTCTGATTTATTTCACTTACAAGTAAGGTCTCTAGTTATATCCATATAAGTGGATGTAACTATAAAAGCCTTGAGTTTATCTTTTTTATAGCCAAGTAATACTCCACTGTATAAAAATACCACATCTTTTTTTATGCATTCTTCACTTGATGGGCATTTGAGTTATTTCCAAGATTTAGTTATGACAAATTGTGCTGCTATAAACATGGGTGCACATATATCACTGCACTATGATGTTTTTAATTCTTCTGGGAAAACATCCAGAAGGGGAATAGCTGGGTTAAGTGGGAACTCTAATCTGTTTTTTTCTCTATCTCTTCTTTTGATATGCTGAACAATTCTTTCATTATGGTTGTCATATTTTTTACCTGATAGTTTATTTCTGATCTGATTTCTTCTGTGGCCTGATGGGGTTATTTCTTCACTTCAATTAGTATCATTTCAGAAATTGCGGGTTTATGACTTCCAAGCTCTTCTGTGTCGTTGTCTCCTGCACTTGCTCCGGGCGGGATGGAGGTCTGAGATTGCACCTTGCTCCTTTATTTTGTCATTTTCAAAGATCTGGAAATTCCCTGCTGCTCAGCCTCACTCTCTCTTTTTTTTTTCTCTTTATTATTTTAAAAGTAAAAGAACAAAACCATATGAACAAACGGACACAAAGTAGCATAAGAAATAGTACAATCAAAACTGATTTATAGACAAGGTGACAGGGACTCAACAATGGTTGTTGCTTTACCTATTGATAACTTCGAAGTGTATATTCATGAACACAGATACAGACATGCAAAATTGGTCAAACAATTGATCATCAGCTGTTCCTTACTGTAAAGTGACCTAAGTCAGTAGTACATCTATTTAAGATATGCTGTACATACATACTTACTTTCTTACATATTTTTTAATATATATAATTTTTCTTTTTTTTTCTTTTTTCCCTTTCCCTTTCTTTCCCTTCCTTTAAAGTGTGATAGAAAAATAACTACATCAACAACAGAAAAAAAAAA
>PVLD010034037.1:0-13066 GCA_004027595.1 Dinomys branickii | reverse complement strand
CTCTTCAAAATGGATTGTAGATCAGTTTTGATTGTACTATTTTTATGCTAATTTGTGTCTGTTTGTTAATATGTTTTTGTGCTTTTATTTTTTTTAAAATAAAAAAAAATAAAGAGAAGCAGAATAAGAATTTATCTTTTTTTTTTTTTTTTTGGTCTTTTTGAGACAGGGTCTCACTGTGTAGTTCAGGCTGGCCTTGAGCTCACTTTGTAGCCCAGGCTGGTCTCAAACTCACAGCAATCCTCCTGCCTCAGCCTCCTGAGATATTTCTAGGTAAATGGATACACCTTGAGAACACACTCTTAAGTGAAATAAATCGGACTCAACGTGTAAATACCACATTACAGGTGTGCAACACCACACCCCACTATCTTTTTTTCAAAGAGGAAGTTTTTTATGAAATTATAGACATTGCTTCGAACTGTCCTCTTAGCACGTTAAAAAGTTCACACCAAACCTAAAAGAGTTTCATTTTTACCCCAATTTAAATGAAAGCTATCAGTTGGGCAGCTAGTAAGAAAAGGACAATGGAAATTAGCAATGTCCCATTTCTCTCTTCTTTCTAATAGGAGAATCCATGAGAAGGTAGTTAAAACTTAAGACATATTAAGTTTTAAATGTTATAATGCTGACTTCCCTGAAATTGCTATGTCCATCTAAGAAGCTCAAGAGTTCTACAAAGGAAAGACTATGACCATTTGCCCCAGCTATTACCCTTCTTGGTATTTCCCAGAAATAATTAAAAGCATCAGATCACAGCTATATATGCACATCCATGTTCACAGTTTCACTTTGTAATAGCTAAATCTTAGAAACAGTCCACATGCCCATCAGACAGTGAATGGATAAAGATTACGTTTTCATATACAATGGAGTACTACTGTGCCATAAAGAAGGATAGGCTTGAGACATTTCTAGGTAAATGGATGCACCTTGAGAACACACTCTTAAGTGAAATAAATCAGACTCACCGTGTAAATACCACATTGTTTCTCTGGTGTGAGAAACCAAGAGTGCAAATAAGGACAAAATATATACTAGATCTTGGGAAATGAGAAGGAAATGTTCAAATGAGAAGGGCAACAAGAAAGAGGGGGAAGGGAAAGGAAGGAAGGGCCAAGAAGGGAGACAAAGCTTTTGTAAACAAGGCGGGGAGGAGGGGTTGATGGGAGGGGAGGAGAAGGGGAAAAAGCAGGCAGCAAGGTTCACCGTGCACAAGGACAAATTCCTTACGATGCGTGTTACCATCATGGATGTCTAAAACTACGAATGAGATTAAAAAAGAAAAAAATCGACGAAGAGACTGAAAACGTGTTGCCCCACGACGCAGGGCACTTGCAGGGCAGTGAAAGTAGTTTCGTGTTCTGTGGTGTGTGTGTTCACGAGCCCTTGAATAAATAGCACTTAACCCCCCCATCAAAATCAGAAAGGAATCGCCAAAACCAGATGCTCAGAAAGAGCTTCCCACTTGCTCCCGCCTAAGGGAGCTGCCCATGGCTGGGAGCTGGGCACCTCCTCCCAGAGGGCGCTGCCCTGGATGCCGCCCCTTTAAGTGAGGCTTCCTGGTGAGGCGGGCAGATTTCCGCTCGCAGCTTCCTGGAGACCACCTTCAATAAACAATAAACTTGGCAGCAGAATCACTGACAATAAGCCCCACGGGGCCCTCACAAAAAGCAATTATAAGCACTGACAATGGCCAGGGCATTTCCAACAGGAATGCGAATCTGCGATAAACATGGGGAAGCACGTTACCCACGCACCTGCACAAACTGAACTACTTTTTTAAAACGTAGTTGCTAGCTTCTCTTCAAGTGGGAAATAATTGCTTCCAAATTTGGCACTATTTTTAAACAACGGTTGTCTAAGAGGAGAGCAGTCGGGCCTTCCTTAAAGCACCGGCACTTAGATGAACAGTGCTGAGGCCAAGCGACTCCAGGAGACACTCGCCCCACCACCCCACGTCTACGAGGGCCCAGCGGCTGAGTTCCCTTCTCGGGGGAGCCCCCTACTCAGGAACCAGAGCCCACATCCCGCTAGAGGAGATGACAGACCACACGGTCACTTCCCCAGGACGGGGGGGGGGGGAGAAGCTGGGCTCAGTCAGTCTGCTACTCACCCCTCAGCCTCAGCTCAGCTGGCATCGGGAGCTGGGAGGCCAGCAGCGTGTATGGTGTGGACCCCTTCCACAGGACAGCCGTGCCTGTGTCATGGTCGTGGCATCGTCAGGCCACTATAAGGACAGAGGACAAACTATTGGGCCCTTAACTTGTTACTCATTAAAAGTATGATTTCTGGGGGGCTGGGGGTATAGCTCAGTGGCATAAGCGCTTGCCTGGCAAGTGCAAGGTCCTGAGTTCGATCCCCGGTACCGGGAAAAAAAAAAAAAAAAAAAAAAAAAGTATGATTTCTCCCCACTTAAAACAGGGACTAAAAGTGATTTTGTTAAAAACCATGCCTTTTTACTCAGGCCTACAGATGTCCACTAGGTAATGAAAAACAGAACAAAGCTTGAGCTTCCTTTTGTACAAGTCCAATTCTTCTCAGCTCTGCATATAGCACATTTGTTAGTCATTTAGGGAATAGCTGCCTCAAAGGTGGCAAAGTAAAGTTTATGAGCCCTAAGTGTACCTATCCTATCTCATTATCGCTTGAGACTGAGGACAGCAGGATAAGGAATTTGCAGAGACAGTCAGCTCCTCCCAGAATCTCCACTGCCCTACCCCTGTGGTCACTGTGGATTCCAGCAGAGCCTCACATGACTGCAATTACCCTTCCAGTCATGAGGATTCCTCCCAAGGAAACTCAACCGGCCTTTGAGTCATGTCGATTCCTCTGAGCCATGAAATCAGGACTGAGATAACGGTGTTAGCCTGCTAGCATAACATAAATCCAGACCTCGGTCCTCTGCTGCTGGCCAGGTGGGTCCTCCGCACCGCTGTTGCTTTAGTCTTGATTTCCACTGTCACCAAAGCAAGGACTCATGCTAGCCAGCGACCAGCAGACTGGGAAGTGCTGGCCATGCAAAGCGCTGCGCCTACCTCACCCACAAGCGGCAGTAATGCTGTCCTTACCACACACGTTGGTGGTGTAATTTGTGGTGGTTTCTGCTTCCCCAGTCCTTCCAAATTGCTCTCAGATACTTCTAAACTGACTCTAGATCCCTTTAATAAATCCATTTCCTGCTTAACTCAGTCATAAATGGGTTTTATTGCTTGGGTTCATTCATATATACACAATAGACAGGGCAAGTGAGCCCTGGAGTAGTCAGGAAACCAAGTAACTTGTGCTGAGTCTGAGCGTAAGGATGGAAAGGTTTCTCACACACTCTACCTTAGTTCAAAGCCCCGCATCCATTGGCCCCAGGGCTCCCTCCTGGACTTACCTCATTCTACTCTTCTCATCTCCTCCTGTCTAAGATCACACTTTCTGTTCCCCATCAGGCTGATTTCTGCCTCAGGGCCTTTGTACCTGCTACTCCTGTCAAAAACTTCTCCAACTCTTCACATAGCAGCAGCATCCTTTTCATCTTTCAGCCTCGCCTCACAGGAAACCCACCCTGACTGGGCTGTCTAAAGGACCAGGTTCCAAAATCCCTCACCTTATTCTGTCATGACACACTGTTGATTTCCTTTCCAGCACTTATCACATCCTGTAATTAATTCATAGCATTATTAAAAGCAACAGTCACCACCACTGACTAAAGGCTTGCCATGTGCCAGATGCCAGGCTAAGCTCGTCTGCCTCTGTGGCCACCTGGGAGAGAGGTACTTTCATTGCCCCTGCAGACAGGGGTTTACGGACAGGGATAACAGTCACAGAAGGGGTGAGGAAGCTGTCCCGTGCACCCAGCTCCGCAGGGGTAGAGAACAAACTGGGACCTAAGCCCCGCATGGGCCTCTTGTGAGGAGCTAATTCAGGCACTGATTAAATGAGCTCCAGCTGAGCATAGCCCTGAGGCCGCAGGACTGGCCTGGTTCTTGCAGAGCCAAGGGGTCCCGCCTGCTGTCCCGGTGCTTCCTCCTAGCACCCGCATCCCACCCTCAGCGCAAGAAATGCAGCCTGACAGAGGCGAAGGGACAGCCAGCCTTTACTGTTCAACCAAAATGATCCAGACCCCTCCTCAAAGCACCAGGCATGCAGAAGTCCCTGGGAGGAGCCAGCCCACAGGCCGAGGGGATGCGGATGTGCAAACAATGCGCACCGCTCAACCTGGCAGGTCCCACAGCCCTGGAGCACCTGGGATGCAAGGGAAGAAGCCAGGGACATTCTCCAGATCTCACCGGAGGAGGTGCCATTTGCACAGGTCAGGGAGGATGTGTAGGAGGGGCCAGGACACAGAAGAGAGGCGGGAAACAGCACAGCTGATTTGGAAAGCAGGGCACAGTGGAGGGACTGCTGGACGGGGGGGGGGCTTGGAGCAGGTGTAGGAACGCCACTTCTGTCCTAGAAGACATGGGGACCCAGAGCGAGCTGCATATCCAGATATAAATTATCTGTCAAGAAGAGGGGCTGTGGCTCTGTAACGACCAGTGAGATGTCTCGGTAGTTTATCTCCTTACAAATACACACACAAACATACATCAGCCGAGCTGTAATAACAATTACGACACTCCATTTCTACCCATCTCAACTCTCTTCCCTTCCGTCTAAGCAGTGAAGCGAATGCGCTCCCCGCCCCACAGAGCCTCCCGGGGCTAAATCAGGAGAGAACGCCAGCCACCTCTGCCCAGATTCCCAGTGTGGCAATGAGCACCATGTTCTGGGTTTGTGGTCACTGAAATAAAAGGCTGGTTTTTGTTTTAAGAAGAACGTGTGTGGTTGCACACAAGAGCGCTCCTGTGCTGCGAGAGCACTGCGCCACCGGAGGCGGCTGCTGCCTGGCCGTCTGGCCAAAACACACACAGGAACAGGTACCCCGGGAAGTGCCGTGTCAGATGTCCAGACAAGGAGACCTGGAAACATCAAGATCAGTCAAGGAGATGGTGTAGCATCCTGAACATAGTTTGGAAAAAGAAAAGACATTTAGGACAGCGGTTACTGACAGAAATTCTAAGCTGGACAACCTGGGCTCAACCCCACTGTATCATCGACTGTGTGACCTCAAGCGATTTACCTGACTTCTCCAGGCCTCGTTTCCTCACCTGCTAAATGGGGTAAGAAGAGTCCATCCCCCCCCCAGTGCTAAAGGTGGTTGTGCGCAACACACAAGTTGGTGTGCAGCACACGAGTGTGTGTGTGTGTCACTAAGAACAATGCCTGGGACATAGTAAATAACAGTAACAGTTTCCTAGAGACTCTGTAAGAAAAAATTTCACAGTGAAACCACGGACAATAATCCCATATAGCACAATGAGAAGCCGCTGATGAGTGCTGATAAGGAGAATTCTAATAGAATGCAAATCTGTGCAAGTAGCTGTTGCTGGATATTAATACAGATAATGTTTTTATATCTAGTTATGATATACAACATCAATACACTTATATGTTAAATGCTATATATAACACAGTATGATTTAGAAATAGTGACAATGTTATCAATGTGTCAGTCAGTGATTTCCAACCACCTGAAGGCACGATGTTGGGGTCCCCAACACGGACCCTAGAGCCAGGTTGTTGGGCCAGAGTCTGGCTTTACCATATATGAGCTGAAGACTTGAGAAAGTCACTCAGCCTGTGACACCCTGACTTTGTGCTTTCTAAGAAGCTGATAACAACATTGTCCCTTTCATAGTTGAGTCAAACACTCAGGCTCCCATGTTACATGCGTTTTTCACAGAAATCTTCTCAACAGCCCTATGAATCACATACAGTCATGAGGTCTGTTTTACAAATGAGAAACCCTGAAGCTCAGAGATGTTAAACACCAGACACCACACATCCAGACGGACACACGGGAAAACAGACCAAAGTCAGCGCACAGAGCCAGTCTTCAGTTCTGCAGACCTATGCGGGGTGAGGAGGACAGAACACAGCCCCTGCAGGACAAGAGAGTAGGCTCTGAGATACACAGGAAATTCTGACTGCAGACCCTCATGAAGGCGCCCAGCTCCTGCAGGCAATGAGAGGAAACACTTTGTCTAGAGCACCCACTACAGTGCCAGGCACTGTGCTGACTGTCCCGCCACACCGGCACTCTGTCATCACCATGACAACTCTTAGGCTCAAGGACCAAAGGGCAGGGAGACCCAGAGAGGGTCCTGGCCACAGTCACAGAGCGTATTGGTGGCAGAGCCCAGAGATCTGCCCTACTACCCGAGGCCTGGACAGTGGCTCTGAAAACACCCCTCCACGTCCCTCAGGCGCTGTTCCCTCCCTGCTTACCGGCCTCTTGGGCCATGGCGCAAGCTACAATTAATTACTGCGGACGATTCACATCCCAAATCTGAAGTACGCTCAGCATTCCCCTAGAGCCCTGTGAGCAACTTAGCCTCTGCTCAAATCTTGCTTGAAATGGAGACATATTTGAAGAACAACGACAGAGCAGGCTTTAGAAAAGGTGCCTTAGCCCCAGCAAATTGCCAGCTGAAAAAGAAAAACAAAAGAAAAAAGAAAAGATAGACCAAGAAATAGCCATAGCTAAGAGCCACTTAATACAGTAAAATGGGGCTGTAATGCATACATCTCCTCGCTGGGCAGCTCTGATGTGAACACACTATACTCCTGCCAGTTCCGAACCACTGGTGGTGTAGGCATGGGTGTCCCATCGGGTACCACGGGACGGTCCTGTGGGGTGGTGCCAGTCACCCGGTGGGACAGTCGTGCCTACACCATCAGCAGTTCAAGCTGGGAGGAACGTGTTAAGCCCCAAATGGCCATATTCTCCCGTGGCACGACCACAAAAACAGCAAGCAGGACCGCAGGGCAGGAATTGCATTACATGGCACACAGGCTTGGAGGAGGTAGAGCGGACATCCAGTCTTCTTTATTACCAACACTTTATCACAAACGAAGCCACATGTCAGTGCACAGGTGGCACCCAAGGTCAGCAAAGGGCCTACTGTGTGCACTATGAGAAATATTACAGTCTCTGCATTAGAAACAGCTCCGGGAAGACTGCGCAGGCACGGTGAACGCTGATCTGAGTGCCCTGGGGTGTGAGGGGAGGGGATAGCAAGGGAGTCGGGGGCATCAGAATCTTAACTCCGTGGCAGCCTCTCTCACTGTGTCCAAGTCGCCTTGCTAACAGTTTCTATCCCACGTGCCGAGAGTCACAGGTACTGATGAAGCGAAATTCATCCCATCCCTACTTTTTCTTTATTAGCAAAAGAGGACAAATCACATGTCAGTTTCAATCACCCCAGTCCTAACCGTGAAGCTCCACAGGAAAACTCTTCTGAGCTCCTCGTGTCTGAAGCTGAGTGTCAGCCGCCCCCCAAGCCGGAATGTTTCTCAAACTGCTTGAGAATTTTTATGAAATGCAAATCCTGACCCGGGTTGGGCTGGGGCCTGAGATTCTGCATCTCTAACCAGCCCAGGGGCTGTTGTGGAAGCCCCAGACCACACTTGAAGAACCTGACTAGGAGAAATGCAGGGGCTGAAGTAGACCAAAAAGAGCTGTCACGGTGACAAGTGGCAATATTATCCAACGTGAGCAGAAGTAAAATGAAGCACTACGCGTCCTTAAAGCTCTAGCTTCCCGCCCTTGTCATGACCTCAGCACATCTCAGCTACTGCACTAACGCTTCATTGGATGACTTTTCTAGAACTAGGAAAACCTGGTTTAGATGCTATGAACATCTTCCCCTGACCAAAGTTTTGGGAATAGCTGTGGTTCCTTTGAGGTACAAAGAACCGAAAGCCTCAAAGGGCAGCACACCTTGGCCTTCATAGGCCTGCATCCTCACGCAAGTCAAGGACGCTCCTGATGCTGTCCTGGGCTGGCCAGCTCCCTGCAGGAGCAGCCACCTTCCTGAGGCCAGCGGGGTTGGGGTCCTCTGAGGGTCCTGAACGCCGTCTTATCAGTCATCGGCTGCAACTTCACCACCTGACAGGCACCTATAAAAACTATTCACCTGACCCAAAGAATTTTATTTTTAATGGCAGAGTCAGCCAAACTGTTTCACTACATAACTGGTAGTGAAAGCATCCCCCACCACGGCCATTGGAAGCTCTGTCAGGATAGCAGAAAGGAACCCAATACTATGGGCAGCAAGAGCTGGGTGACTGTGTTGAAATAAACCCACCTAACAATGGGTGACAACGTTTTTAACTCCTCTTCCTCCTAAACCAGAGACGTTAGAGATTGGGTTTCCTAGAACTAAAACCAGGGTGAACACTAAGGAACAGAAGACGACCTAGGGCAGCGGTGGCGAACCTGCGGCATGTGTGCTGCAGTGGGCAGGCAGGCTGCATCACTGGAAGCTCCAAAAGGTTTGCCATCACTGGTTTAGGGGAACGCACCCAAGAGCTGACTTTGTGTTTCTCCTGGCAATGTGAATGTTAGTCTCAATTTCTGATATATATATCTTTAAACCAGAACCACTAAAACAAATTAATTGACACCCGGATTGTCTTTTTATGGCCCCACTGTAAGAATTTTCTTTCCTATTCTTGTCCATTGCTCTTATTTAACATTTGCCTTTGAGCTGATTAGCAAAACTATTTCTTCCTACACTTCAAAAGTTTGAAGCTATGAAAGAACATAAAAATTACACTTCAGAGGCATAACAGGCAACTCTAATCTTGCAACTAAAACCTTGAAACAGAAATAGAACATAGGCGGAGAGAAGAGAAGGGCCTTTCTTCAGGCAGGGAACAAGCTGGAGGACCACGCTCACGGGTGGGCACGTGCTGAAATCAGCGTCAGTCGCGGCGACACATGAAGCAGGATGGGGGAGCCACTTCCTGAGCCCGGGTGTTGAGAAAAGGGAGAGTGAACTGAGGACGAGTATTTTTGTGGCACATATGCTAGGCCTCTTAGTCACTCTGGATAATGAGATGAGCACATTTTTAAAAAGAAAAATACAAGGCATGAAATCAGAACTGGAAGAATAGGCAGCAGAAGGCTTCATTATGTTTCCAGAACAGCAAATCCGGTCCATTTGTACCAGTTCTGTACACTTGAAAAGACTTGTTCCACTCTAAACTTCAAGCCTTTTTCCCTTTTAGAGAAGTTTCAGAAGTCGCTTGTGAACTTAATGATGCTTGGCAAAGGTTCTTTCTCTCACCCTTCAGAAACCACATCTGGTTTTAACCACATGAATTCCAAGATGGGAAACATACTGTGGGGTAGAAGGAATTTTTTAAAACCCAAGAATCTTTTTGGAGACAGGGTCTCATCATATAGTTCAGGCTGGACTTTAACTCACTACAGAACCTGGGCTGGCCTATAAACTCCCGGAGATTCTCTTGCCTCAGCCTCTTGACTACTGAGATGACAGGCATGTGCCACCATGCCTGGCAAAAGCCAAGAATCTTTTGACCCACAAATTCTTAATATAAAGTTGCAACGTGTAATCCTCTGGGTCTCAACAACAAATTAAGCCAAAAGGAGAATACCCAGGCTTCTATACTGTGGCAATTATTTTTCTTTAATTTTCCTAAAATGATATTCAAAGTATTGTCATCCAGAACCTATAAAAAGCCGAATGGTGTGTTGTGCACCTATGTTCCCATGCTGAAGCAGAAGGGTCACATGTTCAAGCCCAGCCTGAACATCTTAGTGGGACTGTATCTCAAAGTAAAACAAGGGCTGGGGATATAGCTTGGTGGCACAAGCGCCTGCCTGGCAAGAGCAAGGTCCTGAGTTTGATTCCTGATACCAAAAAAAAAAAAAAAAAAAAAGGGACTATTACTATTATTTGTCCATGATGTCTCTCTTGGCTAAGGACACAGTATCCATACTTACAAAGTACTTCCCACCCTCTCAAATACCCAAGTAAGATTTATGGGATTTCCACTGCTGTTGAAAAACAAAGACAATGTTCCTCTAAGCCTTTACCAAGTTCCCACACATGAACCTCCTCTATAAACAGATGCCATATTTTGAAATTCCATCTTAAGTGAGCCATGGGATTTAGGCCAATTCATCGCACTCCTGACTTAGAGTCATTCCTGTTCCCCCTCAAAAATGAGTTTATTCTTGGGTCTTACATATAAGACTTCTCTTCAAAATTATAATTCAAATATTTGTCTTCTTACTTCAGTGTTTCTTCCCTTCAAATAGGAAGATGTATGCAGTGTGTAGGAGCTTGGGCAAGTCAAAGCGACATGAAGAAAAGCTCTCATTTATAACCTCATCTACTGAGATGAAGCCATTATTAATATTCCACGTTTTCTTTCAATCATTTCAAATGATTCTTTCCATAGCAAGCATCACACACACACGCACGCGCACGCGCGCACACACACACACACACACACACACACACATATAATTTTGGGTCTTTTAAAACATAGCAATAAACATTTTCCATGAATTAACACTCTTCCCTAACATCCCTGTATGGCCCATAATATTCACCATATGGACAAATCACGATTTACACCAACTGTCTCACACTATTGGATATTCAGACATTTCCACTTTTCTTACCATAACTGCTGCTGCGCAAGACATTTTCAAGCATAAATCTTAATCTACATCTCCCATGACTTCCAGGAAGAGTGACTTCTTACAAGTGAAAACACTGGATCAATACAATAAATAGATTTACAGTTCTTGGCACAAATAGTCAAACTGCTTTTCCAAAAGATGCCCAAACACCCGCGACAATGCATCCTGCAGCATTCTCAGCAGCATCTCCAGTTATCACTTTGTAAAATGCTAATTAACAAGTCAGGTGTGCTAGTGCATACCCGCGATCCCAGCATGAAAAGGTCTGCGACGTAACTCAGTGAGAGAGCCCTGACTCAATCTCTAGTAGGGGGAAAGGGGAGCCGATCCATTCTTTAGGCAAAAAGTGACACTTCAAAATAAATCTCCACCCCTTAGGCCGACCTGCTGAGATCAATGATTTGGAGTGTTACCTTGATATTAAAATAATCTATTTTGATCCATCAAAACAAGATGCTAGGCTGGGGATATAGCTCAGTGGAATAAGCGCTTGCCTAGCAAGCGCAGGGTCCTGAGTTCGATCCCCAGTACCGCAAAAAAAAAAAAAAAAGATGCTAACTTTTCCACATCAAAACCACAAACATTTCAGGAACACAGTTGTTTGTTGGATGTTTTCACCTGGCAACTAAGGTGCTGCGGTTCAGAAGCCAAGAACAGTCAGTTCGGTACCAGTCTGCGACCGTACAGAGAGGCAAGCAAAAGAAATTCAGCACAGAGCCAGCTGACACACGGCATACGATGCACTAGATCTGAGCAACTGTAAGTCAGCGCCTCCTAGAACAAATACAAAGAACGTTCAGGAATATAACCAGAATCCACTTAAAATTCATTCAACTGCTTTTTCCACAGAAGTATTCTTACTCCTGAGTTGAAACGGACTCTCACATGCATCAGCGCTGGCTTTTTTACTTAATGGTGGACACATACAACAAGAAAACCCTCCAGACACAGTCACTGGTAACCCAGAGTCTGAATAGATCACTCTGCAAAATGGAGAAAAGCCTTAGAGAAAATGAAACTCTTTCTAGTCTACTAGAAATGTTTTGACATAGCTTCCTCAGGTTCCCGTCCCAGATAATGCACCCCACTTTCCGGACAGTGCTCCCCACAGCTTCTGCTAATATAGGAGGTAACAGTAGCAGGGGCAGGGCAGGGAAGAATTTACTGCGTACTTGCTGTACCACAGACCAGATGCTGAATGCTTGATAAAAACTACATAATTTAATTTTTACAAGAACACTGTGATCTACACACGTTTCAGATGGGGAGTCTCAGGGAGGGTGATAAGGTGCCCAAGCTGGTGAACAGCAGACCCATCATCATGAATCTCTGGCCACAGATGACTGGGCCAGAGGGCAGGGAAGCCCCTCTAAGAGCTACCCAGAAGCCTGCCTACCACTGGTGAAGGCCAGAGCCAGAGACATGAACTGATGCCATCAGTTTCCTTGGGGACTTTGGGGTGGGACAATGGAGAACAGTCTGGGAACTGCAGGAGACAGAGCTGCTGAAAGTTCAGGCCAATTCGGTTCCAAGCTGGGATCACAACAAGCCCAAACCGCCACATACCAGGAGACACGGGGAGCGGGACCTACACATCCACAGAAAACAGAAGCAGGCGAGGAGATGGAAACAGCCCACAGAAAGGAATCCTGGCTCCTACAACTGGATATTCTCTGATCAAATAGATATTTTCTTTTTTTTTTTTCCAGTACTTGGGATCGAACTCAGGACCCTGCACTTGCTAGGCAAGCGCTTATTCCACTGAACTATATCCCCAGCCCCAAATAGATATTTTCTTGAGGTAATAGAGCAAGTGGCTTTTCATGGCCAAGAACTCTCTAAAATGCCCACCAGGGAATCTGTGGGGAGCCCTCCCTACTTGGGGACAAGAGTCCTCAAATCTTCCATGCAGAGCAAGAAGCTCTCTCAACAGCAACATGATTCATGTGCCTCTACCTGCATGCAAGCAGCTACTTCCTGAGGACATTTCCCTGCCCTGAAGATGTTTAACCTGAAACAAATCAAGCCTGCAGACCTAAGTCACCAACCAGTTCATAAGAAATACACAGACCAGGACCCCTCCCGTGCTGGAGCTGGAGCTGGAGGGAGGGAATCCTCCCGAGTAGTCGCGAGATCCTGCTGTGGGCCCTCGGTGCCATTTCGCCCGCGGCGTTGGCGGCGTGGACAGCCGGGACTTCGGGCCAGCGGGTAGCAGAGGATCCTGCAGGTAGCCAAAGGAGGGCGAGTGCTCCGACGGCCCCTAGAAGGCAACCCGGGGGGAAGATGGCGACCAGGTGAGCAGCAAGGGAGCAAACCTCCTTGATAAACACCACCAGCTCGAGACAGACTTGGCGAGCGTGAATGCCGGGACCTCGGCTGGGAAGTTTGAACTGGGCGTATTTCTCTGAGATGCCGGGGGAGATGTGGTAGGGCGGACCAGGCTGCCGGGGCGAGACGTGGGAAAGCCCCAGACGCTGGGAGCCAGGGACGATCCCCGCGGGGAAGAAGCTT
>PVLD010034036.1:0-13066 GCA_004027595.1 Dinomys branickii | reverse complement strand
GCGTGTGTGTGAGCGTGAGCATGTGTGTGTGTGCGTGTGTGTGAGCGTGGGAGTGTGCGTGTGAGCGTGAGCGCGCGTGTGTGTGTGTGAAGGGACTGTGGTTGGGAACTGCTCTGACAGTGCTGGCCCCTGTGGATAGACAATGGCATCAAATTAAAGTGTGACATAATAGAGAGGAACATGCCAAGGAAAAGACAGACAGAGATAAGGTCTTCGGCAACGATTTTGCTTAAAAGTCCGGACAGTGGTAAATGGTGGGACCAGCTAATACGTAATACAGAATCAACCCAAAGGTTATTTTTCTTCTGCCCTCCAGGGATGCTTGCTAAAAGAATCAAATGAAAGGAGAGAGTATAACAATAACCCTCTTTAATGAAGCTAAGTAGGTCTAGACTCACTTTCTGCGTCCAAACTTCCTCAGTTTCTACAGCTAATTTTTTCCTATATCTGCTGACATGTTCTGGTTTATAAATCAGGGAATCACCCCAGATCTTATTCACATATTTTGTGTTGAACCTGCAAAGAGAAAGGCTGAGAGGTGGGACTCAGTATGTGTGAGAGTGTTACCTCAGACACAGCGTGTGTTTGTCTGGCTGTAGACTTTCAGTCTGCCCTGCCTGAGTCTTCCCGTCCAAGCTATTTCTACTGCATGCGTAATTTGAACATGTAAAGCTAGTGGAAGAGAGGCCAAGGCAGAGAGGAAGACGGATTAGGGAACAAATAAAGAGAAATGGGAAAGTAGATAGCACAAGACGCTATCAATAGTGGGCTCTAGTGCACTGTTTTCAACTGTTCAGTCCTTCTGATTGTCCAAGTTGTGAAATAATGGTCCTTTCAGAAACTACCATACGATAGGAAGCTTAAGGAATGATTATACACACACATACACACACACACCTTGGTTCACAAACTTAATTCTATCCACAACTCTAGTCATACGCTGAATCTGAAGAGAACAGAATCAGATTTCCTCATAAGGTCAGCATTGAACCTAACCGTTGAATTTGGCTCAGTTCCCATCCAATTTGGTTTGGGACCAGAGCAGTGGTAAGACTTAAGTTCATGAGCCGAAGCACCACTGTGTATATATATAATGAAATGGTACAATGACCACATGTTGTAGCACAAATATATTAAATTTATTTGTAAGTTGGATGTTTTGTTGTTGGTTAATTTGACAACTTTGTTTTAAATCAAAAGTAATTCAATAAGACCACAAATGAGCAAACCTCTTGGTTGGATTCCAAGTTTTTATTGTGAGTCCTCCCCTAGAGCTCACTGATTCTTACTTAGGATGCTGTAGTATAAAAATTAGCTATCTTTTCCCAAAGCAATCTAAGGACAATTATTCTTTAAATAGAGTTTGGCAAGTTTTATAGTTTAATAAGCAGAAGTGACAGTTTCACGTCAAGAGAAAATAGAAATTAGGAAGCAGAGACATGGTTCCTGCATTAATAAAATAAAGATATTTATAATATTCTATCCAGCAACAAGAGTTAGAATTATCACTGCCTTATGCACTTAAAATGAGTGTGGGGAAGGATGCTACATTGTAAAAAGCTTTCATTAAAAATCATCACAAATGTAAAAATATTCCTTTTTTACCTGACGCTTTGAGTTTCTGTGTCTTAGAAATCTTATTTCTTTGTGTTAAACCACTTGTTCCACAACTTTATGGCAAAAGGTGTTGTTTGTAAACAAGTGGGTTAGAGTGGGATGTAGAATAGTTGGAAGTTTTTGTTAAAATCTGTGAGCCCGTTGGGGAGGATGAGGCTATTTCCCGTGAAGAAGCACCACAGAGAAACTGGGCTGCCCCTCCTGTTCCTCTGGTCCTTCTCCAGCGAGCACAGTGTCACAGTGGGTGGGACCCTGTGGAAGAAAGGACTACCTATGACACATGGTAATCAACTCTGGCAGGATAAAAAGGATGCTTCTTAGTAACCTATATTTTGTTACTTTTTGGCCACTGGCCCTCTGTCTTTTCTTTTAGTATTTTAATTTTCTTCTCTCTTGGGAAAATAGTATATTTGCACAGTAATGCTGAGATGTGTATATTTCACTTTTATGTCCATTATCATTTGAAACTGGTAATGTTTTCCTCACAAGCTTGGGTAACTCTGTGACATTCACTCTTACTGTGCCATGGCTCTCTCCGTTTTCTTTAATATTATTTCATGTTATTGAATAATCAAGGTTTCATGCTATCCATAGGTGAGAAGTCCAGGGAAATTATTGGCTGGTGCTGATAAGCTTTTATTATTGCCTTTAGTTCTATGCAAATAGATTTTGAATTTTGACTTGAAAACAGATTTTTGTGAAGATATCTTTTACTGGTTAAAGTGAAATTTAATATAACAGTTAACTCTGCATGACTATGCTCTGGCTTTACAGTCAATGCTTATACTTTATTTCTTTTCTTTCCTTATGTACAATGACTATAATAATGGAAAGGACAAATATAACTTTCAGTTTTCTGGGAACTGAAGGTGCTGATTATATTTCTGCAAGGAAATGTGACATACAGCCCAACCTGGAATGAAATTTCCAAACATGCTGGAAAGTTAGTCCTTTTCATGTTTGACTCATAATTAGAAACTCAAATTCCTTTGTAAAAAGTTATGTTTCCTGCTAGTTGTATTTCTTGGCAGGGAGTTCAGATTAATAATAACAATAGAGATACATATTAGGACATGATTCTTATTAACTGGAGACTTGGCAAATGAAGAGAATAACATAATATCTTTCTGGAGACAATGACCAAGCTAAAGTCTGTACTATTAAAATATCTAATAACTGAAGTTCACTTTATAAGCAGCCTGCATGAGACTTGCAATATATTTTAGAAAATTAATTATATAATAAAAAGAAATGAGGAAAATTCTAAAAACAAATCAGTCCAAACCAATGATGAAGGAAGAATTTGTTAATATACTTGGAAAAGAATGAAGCTAGTTCGTTGCTGTTCTTCTTTGAAAACCTTTTTTAAAGCATGTAGCGAATGGCTGTGGTCACTATTTTCTGTAATTGAAATTTTATACATTTCATCAAGTTGTTTCTGTTTCACCATTAATGACTTTTCAAAAGAGAAACATTTTAGCTTGGAGCTGCTGTGAAAAATATTCTGGGCTAAAGGAAGATAAAACTTATATTTCTATGTGGAAACTATCACTGGTGGGAGAAAAAAGGAAAAGGTAGAATGGAAAGAGTGATTAATATGCCATTGGAATATGCACCCATTCCCTAAGATTGTTATGTACTGCAAAAATAATCCAGTATTTTTTTAAAGGAGAAAAAAATAAAAAGCAAAAAAGATTTAAAAAGAGAAAAATCAAGGTCAGGGATATAGCTCAGCGGGACAATGCCTGCCTGGCAAGCATGAGGTCATGAGTTCTATTCCTGATACAAATAAAAGGAGGAAAATAGAAGCCAGGAAGACAGGATAAGAAGACCAATGATTACCAGGTCCACAACAAGAAGATGCTCTTGTGATACGCTGCTGTCGGAGGATGAAAGGAGTAAAACACAGTGAAGACCTGTGGGGCAGTTCTTCATAAACGTGATCAAACTCTGCGGTTGTGGCCCAGTTACAGCAGTGATCTAACTTGTGCCAGGGCCTGAGCGCCCCAACCATGTGTGAGAGGGTAGGTCAGGCTTGGGGGTATTACCTAGGAGGACAGATATTCTCTATTTGACTTCCTAGGTTTTTAAAACAGACTGTTCTCTTGAGTAATGGGCCTACTCTCATCACAGCTGTGATGTGCTTTTTATTTGATTGGTTAAATTCTTTTAAAAATCCATAATGAAAGCAAAGGTTAGATTTCTGATAATAAATTCCAAATATTTAGGAATGAAATCAGTGAGATTTTCCTGAAGTGCCAACATTTATATATCTTGGCTAACAAAAAAGAATTATGGATCTTAGTCAATAATTAGTAAATTGAGGTAAAAAAGAAGAGATGCCCAATCTTTTCTACTGTATTTTCATTAAATTTTTCTAAAAGTGGAAATAATAGCCCAAAGGTTTATTGGCATAACCATTTTTCAGAGATTGAAGAAAAAGGAAATTTTTTTTGCTTTTTGAAAGTTTTGTATTCCTCCAAATTTCTTGTATGTTTTAAAAGTTTCTACTTTAATACCTTGCTTGATAAAAAATTCCTATCGAGCTTTCTTCTGTATTACAGCAAAATCATAAAAGAAGCAACTATGTCCACTTTTTCCTACTACTAATTGGCTTAGAACACTTTCAATATTGTGGGGTAATGTTCCAGATCACACACAAGGCCAGGCACCATAGCTGGCACTTAGTGAAACAGACTGCAGTTGAAACAGATGGCAAAAATCACATTTTTCCCAAAAGAATTTTTTTAAGGAGGAAGTGAATGATGGCTCTCTCAAAGGGAAAAGCTCTCCTGCTTTCTTTAGAAATGTGCCCATGGTTCTGAAAGTCTGAATCCTGGCTGCATCACGGAGCACAGAGGTGAGCGGAAGGCTCCGGCTGATGTGAAAGCGAGTTGGACTTTGACGAGGGGATTCCAGGTGTGAAAAGGAGCCCAATAGGGTCACTACGAAAATCTCTGTAAACATTCAGTGTTTATATTTAATATCTATTTATTCATTCATTTATTTTTTGAGACAGGGTTTCACTATGCAGTTCAGGCTGGTCTTGAGCTTACTTTGTAGCCCGGGCTGGTCTCGAATTCACAACAATCCTCCTGCCTGAGCCTGCCAAGTGCTGGGATTACAGGTGTGTGCCACCACACCCACCTTTATTTAATGATTTTAAAAATCACTTCTAGATTGTCTGTTTAAAATCAAAGCTTATAGATATGAAAGTTGATCGCCTTTCGCATATTTATTTTTCAGCCATTTATTAAGCCACAGGTCAGGCTATATGATAGGTTTGCAAGTAAAAATTAGTGGCAAGTTTCACTCTAAGGAGTGACAGCTGAGTGGGGAGTTGTCCATAAAGAAGCAAGTTCTGTGCATATGTACCTATGGACTTGTACTTCTGGATAAGTAGCTAAAAATAGAAATCTATCTTTTACGAGCAGAAGGAATTTTTATTAAGCATCAGGCTCCATTGTTTTAAGTTAACTTTTGAAATAAGGATGATTTTGAGGCTCCTTTTTAAAGATTCCTTTGGCTAGAGTAGTTCTGAAGAAAAAATATAAAAAAGAACTCTTGTTCCTGAAGTGAGAGGTAAAGGCAATGCTACAGGCAAATCGGACTCTCACTGTACTCATTTTCATCGGGCATGCTGCAATTTTTAAAGCTTTTTATTTCCTTAACAAATTTGCATTTACCAGAGAGACAACCATGCAAATATCTGTAAATCTCCAACCCTGTTTCCTCGTATTGGTTATACTGTCACAAAACCTCTCAGATTCTAAACACATTATAACAATATTATGTAGATCTGTTTTCTTTGTTTTGAGCAGCATTACTGATAATTAGCTTTTATCCATTACATTTTTTTATTCTTGGTGTTTATATCTAGGGCTTTTAACATGAAACTCTTAACTTTTTTGAATTGAATCACAATGAATTTTCTTATCTGATGTTAAACTAATGACTATTTGAGAGAAAAAAAGCTGAACATTTCATATGAGTTCCAATTTGTTAATAATGTCATCCCTAAGATCTGGCTGACAGCCTTGTGAATGGTTCTCATATCTGTGTCTATGTAACATGTATAGATATAGACATAAATGAAGATCCCAACAAAGTTGACACATTAGAAAAATTTAATTGCAAATAGCTCAGAACAGGGTCATCCAGATACATTACAACTACTTGCGAATTGTCTGTTCAGCAAATGGTCAGAGTCCACTTCGTACACTTGAGGCAGCAACATTTCAGAAAAAATAAGTAGTCACACTGTGATATGGAATCCAGAGAGAGTTGTGATAGGTCACAGGCAGTAGAGGGACAGCTGCCCAGATGGCTGTCCTAGAAGGTCCCTGGGAGGAGACACTTGTTTTGTGAGTTGTTGGGTAAGAAAGCTATTGTTCGGTTAGTAAACCATCCCCTAAATCCTTCAGAGGCACTTCCAGAACAATAGCGCTAGTTCCACGGATTTCTATTCAAGTGTAGTTTGTTCTCATATAATAAGGTACTTTACAAAGGACACTTAAAATGAAAGAATGGGTAATTCCTTCCTTGTTTAATGTGATTTATTTTGGGGGCTCTGTCACACTTACAGTTTGGACCTATGGTTACTCACCCACAGCACTCATGGTAGTGGAGCCTTTGGGTGTTGCAGTTCCATAGAGGAAGTCAGGTTATCAGTGTGTGGCCTTGAAGGAGATGTTGGATCCCTGACCCCTCCTTTTTCTTTCTGTTTCATGGCCACTATGAGGTCACCAGACCTCCTTGTCTGCCATGAGTTCCCATGATGTATGGTGCCACCCCAGATCCAAAGCACCAGGGCCAAGAGACTATGGACTGAAACTGTGAGGTGGCCTGAACCTTCTCCTCATAACCTGCATCAGGTATTTTGTCACAGTGATGGAAAGCTTGAACACATAGTAACTCTGACACCTGTTATGTTTGAAAGAGGCAGGCAAGTTTGGTGAGGAGTCCCACATGGCGCCGAGGAAGCTGTTTTTGCTTAGCTCTGCTACTGTTATCTATACCATAAAACTCTCTGGACCTTGTTTTCTCCTCAGAGAAGGGACACAGCCGAGTTCTTTGCTCTGCATGTTCCTCTTCAGCTCCCAAACTATGCATTATTCTAAGGGAGGCCTTTGTGTCTATGAATGCATCTTGTGTAATAATGATGAGTTTACTACCAGACACAGCTGACACTCTTTTGCAGACACAAGAAAGGGATATCAATTGAAATTACTGTGAGAGATGAGAAAAATATGGAAAAATACATCCTTTGGAAAAGTAAATTTGAAATATTTTTATTATGTTTTTAATACTTGTACAATTGTTATCTAGAACTGGAATTTTAATATTTTATTAAATCATATTCTTTGTAATTTCATATTCATATATTGTTAGTAAATATTTCCTAGAGTATGTTGAGTGCAAAGTATAAGCTAAGTTTTGGGGAGAACAAATACATTCCCCACCTTTGAGGATAAATCATTCTTGGAAGTTGCTCAGGTAGAAATAAGCAAAATCATGGATTTATTTATTATCTTTGCCTTATCTTACACATAGTTGAAGCAACTTACAGTAATTTATATATTCATACAATAATCAGGATGAGAGAAAGTGCAGATAGAATGGACAACATTCTTAGACTAGATATTAGCAAACAATGGTATTCCACACAGATACTAAAATTGAGATGAAATTTTATCTCTCATCACAGTAGTGTCCAAAGCTAAAAGAGAAATTTGATATTTATAAAAATAAAAGTATGTTAATACCTTAGAAGAGGCAAAGTCTTTTCTAAAGCATAGACCACAAAGAAATTTCATGAACATAATTGGAGGGTACTGTTTGACAATGATATTTATTGAGTATCTACTATATGCTAGACACAGTACTCTTTCACAAGCATGGTCCCAGTAATCTTCACAACAAATCTCTCAGCTAGGGACTCAGATGTTATTGGTGACAAAGCTTAGATTTAGAGAACCCAGATAACCTTTATATATCACATATTGAGCAATAATTGAGGGCAGGACTTTTGAGTGACTGCAGAAACTGTATTTTTGTTACTGGGTAACATCTTCCCTGAACGATATTCCCCGCCTCTTCTAGCACAGACCAGGGTCCTACACAACAAGCCAGAAACACAGCATGAATTCCATGACTGTTGCATGCAATACCTCTAAAAGTGAGCTAGGGGTGTCACACTGAAAGATTCTAGAGAATTTCTTTTTTAAGCTGGGAATGAGTATGTCAAATACCTACTGATTCCTTTCATTGTTCAGATTTAAAATCTATACTTTGTAGGTGAATAGATAGGATGTACTTCATGAATAATCTTTGCAAAATGTACTTTTTCACCATTGTGGTCTTGATGGAACTGATTTGGAGACAGATCTATCAAGACAATGGAGTTACTCTGTGTGGACTGAATTCCACTGTGAGACAGGAAGGCTCAGTGGCCATTGCTGTGACTTGAGAGGGTCCTGACACTTGTTCATGCTCTTGCCCTGCCTCTTGCTGAGAGTCTGGATGAGCTAGCTAGGCTCTCTGCCCCAAATTTCTTTATCTATAAAGTGAAAATAATAATAACATTTCTCATAAAAGTATTATAAACATGAAAAAGGTAATGTGTGCTATCTTTTAAGAACCTCTAGTCAGACAGACCATAATCTCTGTGAGATCTGGGGCTGCTTCTTCCTTTTTTTTTTTTGGTCTTTTTGAGACAGGGTCTTGCTGCACAGTTCAGGCTGCTCTTGAGCTCACTTTGTAGCCAGGTTGGTCTAGAACTTACAACAATTCTCCTGGAGAATTGTTGAGGATAAATCTGAATCTTCTGAGGGTTGGGATTAGAGGTGTGCACCACCATGCCTGGCTCTCTGTGAGATCCAGAGCTGCTCCTTTTCCTTATGTCCCTCTTTTCCTTGACTTGCTTCCCCATTTCCATTTTTTCCTTGATTTCCTGCTCCTTGATTTTCTTTCTCCCTGACATCCCTCCATTTCTACTGTCTTCAGCTTCCCACATTCTCTTTCCTTTTTTCTCCTTCCTCATCCCAATTTATTGTTCTTTCTGTGATTTGACCTGATAGCTTGACCTGACATCACCTTATGGACCTGAGGTACCATCTGTGTTACACAGAAGACCTAAAACTCAAAGTTAAAGGAGGAAAGGTTTATTTAGCTCACAGTTCATAGAGGTTCCAGTCTATAGTCAGCTGGCTCCAGAGTGGTGTGACAGGCTGGCGTTGCAGATGAGAAATAGTTCATGGTAGCAGAATGTAGCAAAGCAAGCAAGCAAGCAAGCAAGGGATGACCATGGTTCTTTCTGTCCCTTATATCTTATCAAGTCTACTTAAGATGGGCAGCATTCACACCCTTGAGCTGTTATCCTAGCAATGCAGCATGAATCAATCCCAGCATCAAACACTTTCGATCCAGCCACCTCTGAAAAACTCCACCTGTAATTGCATGAGGCTTTGGTGGGACATCTAGCCACAAGCCATGACATCACCCTGGGCTCTTTAAGAATCCTTTGAACCATTGGCCGAGAAAAGCAGCCCATGGGCTTGCAAGGATTCTCAGTGAACACAAAGGAGCTTAAGAGCTGTGGGAGTACCCAGGAGGGACTTATCTTTGCTTGGGACTCTGAAGAAGGATGCATGGAAGAGTCACATTTCACTGAGTCTCTGGAAAGGAAAAGAATGCATCCAGTTGCAAAGACAGTGCTGTTAAGGGGCAGGAATAGGATTGTCAAGATCTTTTATGTGAAAGAATCATGTGTTTTAATATACTAGGAGGGTAGAAGACTCTTGCTATGTGGAAGAGGAGGATAATAACTTAGGGACATATTTTGGAAATGTACTCTGTTTATATTAATATCCATTGGCATGCAAACTTCCAAGTGAGTGCCATGCATGGCTCTCAATGTGTGGGTTAGACTTTAACATACACAATGCTTGAAGAACTGGCTTAAACCAGAATACCGGGGTATATGTTTTTTTGTTAAATTTTTTGGAAGGAGTAGAATACTATAATGTCACTCAGCTCAATGTTTTATTTGAATTAAGGACCTACAGTATATTTCATAGGACTTTTTGAATTCAGGTACTAACCTTTTTTGAAACTCTGTGTGTTATTTTTTCCTCAACATAAAAAAATCATAATAATCAATGTCTTCGATTATAATGTGTATTTTTTTCTTTTTTCTGGGTCTTTGGCAATTCTGATCTCTGTAAGAAAAGTCAAAGACATGTTATCATTTGTTTTCACTGTATTTTTCATATTATAGAAATTATCCTCACATTTATTTTGAAAACATATTTTCTTCAGTTTTAGTCTCTGCACTAGTACTGGAACTATGCCTGATGTAATGAAATATTGATTTTCACATATCTCAATGTCTCAGTCTGACTTGCTTTTCTAATTTAAAAATGAAGGAAATTTTGTTTTTTGCCATAAGGCAAAAGTAAATCAAAATCCTGGAAAAGCACTGTGACACAGAGGTTGTAATAAACTACAATTGCTGTCCGAGACTGTCCACTATTTTGTCAAAAGCTGTAATTGCAATAATGTTTTGAAAACTGAAAAGAAAGATTATTTTAATTAGTTTATTATACTCTGTCATAATTTGTCCTGGCAATAGCTTCCAGTTAGCCAGGCCTGCCTGGATCAATGTCATACATGTTGAGCTTGACCATGTGATTTACTTTGACCAATAGGATATTATCAAGGGGTCCCAAACAGAGCCCTGAAAAAGCACTGCAGTACTGGGTTTTTTTCCTTTGCTGCTTTTAGATCACAACATTTATACAAAGAAGCCCTGGTGACCTGTTAGAGCTGTGGCATAGGTAATAGTTAACACCAACACAAGTTAGGGAGACCCCCAGAGCATCTGGCTCTGCCTAAGGTAGCAGGTTACAGCTGCATGGGTGAGTCCAGCAAGAGAACTGTCCGGTTGTTTTTTGTTTTGTTTTGTTTTGTTTTGTTTTGTTTTGTTTTTGAACTGTCTGGTTAAACCCAGCTCAGATTGCCAGCCCTCTAAATTTGGACCTGGGAAGTGACGCTGTATGAAGTTATGTTGGAGGAGTTTGTTACAAAGCATGCTGATGCCCTTAGTGGAATTTTTTTACATTTCAATTTTATTAGTGCATGTTTGCAGAACAGAATGATTACATTTCTTTTGGGGAGTTGGTACACTTACATAACACATCTTAATTCTTGGGCCCTCGCTCTCTTCATCCTTTCTGCAAAAGAACTATTTTCCCATTTTCTATTATGCTTTGTTTTGCTTTTTGTATTTTGGGTTTCTCGTATAGAAGAAGCCATGTGATATTTATGATACATTGAATACCATTCTTTTATATGTAATCTCAGTTGGATACATTTGCCTGGACATATATTGGAAAAGAGATCATATGAAGTATTCAAAAGACATTTTGAACTAGAGTTTTAAAAAAGCATAAACTTACTAAAATGATTAAAACACTTAACATAGAAAAATAATGATCTGATATATATTTATTCTTTCCAAAGCCACTTGTTCACAGAATTCTTACAGTATTAAAACATTTAGCCAATATAATTAATTTAATTAATTATAGAAGGACCAGAAAAGGAAGAGTAAGTGCCAAGTACATTCTAATTATTATTATAAGGGTTCAAATTTAGCCCAATCTTCTGTCATCCAGGAGAAAGTAAAAAACGCATTTCTGCCATTCTTATTTGAGTAGAAAAAAACATAAATTCATGTGAAGAAAAGAATCCTTTTTTATTTCCACAGTAGAAACTACATGGATCTTAACTGCAAATAATAAATGTTTTTTTTAAAAGACTGGAGTTTTGCAAAATCTACAAAAAATATTGTCACAATGGACATTTCTTATATTCTCTCCTCTAAGAAGTTTAGGACATACGATCAAATGCTAAATCAAACTGGGACTTCCTTAGAGAGAGATCAGGTAACTGATCAGGTGTGATGATTTTCATACGAGCCCCTCAGGTAAAGGAAAGAGCTTGTTCAGAATCTAGAAATACTCAACTGTCATTTCTCCAGAATTTCACATGGTTTCCAGCAGGAGTCCAGCGCTTGAAAGCCAAGTGCATAATGAATGAACGTTTTATTGAGCATCTACTTGAGCAGGGCTAAACAACAGGGCCTGGAAGGACTATGTTGAGTTATGGTTTATGCTATGGCTTGTGTCTGGATGTCCCTCCAAAGCCTCATGCAGTCATGGGGCTGGCTTTTAGAGTTTATGATTGATCCACGATCCACTGCTGGGATTATGACTGTGAGTGCTGCACCTGCCCTGGGGCGGACAGTTTGCATATGTAAGGGAGAGAAAGAGGCTGCTTGCTGCTCTTTTGCTTTTGCAGCTTTTGCTGTTTTCCACCATCATGAACTGTCACCCTCTGCCATGTGCCACTCTGCCTTGGAGCCAGCCAAGTATGGACTGAAACCTCCACAGTGACCTAAATAAACATTTCCTTCCTTAATTTTGGACATTGGGTATTTTGTTTCGGCAAAAGGAGAAGAGTAACCAAAACAGTAGGATACCACTGTTCTGCCCTGTGTTCCTACTGTTACTGTGGAGCTGAGTACTGTGCTTGTCAGCTTTCTATTCTTATAACAAAATACTCAAGAAAAACAACTAAAGGAGAAAGGTTTGTTTGGTTTATGGTTCCAGAGGGCTCAGGCTGTTGTTCGCTGGCCTCATTCTTTCTGGGCCTGCGGTGGAGCAGAACATCATGGCAAGGGGAAGGAAAGTTGCTGACATTAAGCCAGCCAAAAAGCAGAGAAAGAATCAGACAGGAAGGGGTCACGG
Organism: Dinomys branickii; assembly: GCA_004027595.1. Taxonomy (NCBI): domain Eukaryota; kingdom Metazoa; phylum Chordata; class Mammalia; order Rodentia; family Dinomyidae; genus Dinomys; species Dinomys branickii. Next base: position 638 of record PVLD010034036.1, on the reverse strand, counting down.
GCAGTTAGAGTCTTCCTGGACATGCCTCCATGTCCTTTGTTAGGTCCCACTTCTGAAATTTTTGTCACTTTCCAAAAATGCCATGAAAATTTTAATCCACCAATGTATTAATCCATAGATTAAGTTAAAGCCTGTGTGATCCAATCACCTTCTAAAGGCCCTGGCTCTGACCTTTACTGTATAGGGCACTAGCTTTCCACACGTGAGCCTTTGGGGGGTTCAAACCAGAAGTAGGAATCAAATAGTCACCCAGCATGGAACCTCCTGCTGTGATGAATACTGCAAAGCCAAAGCGTGAGGGACTGAATGTATCTGGAATAAATGACGGAGAGGAGGCTGCCCTAAGGAAGGAATCCTGAGCTGGGGCTGCCTCGGTTCTACCAATTGAAGAGACGATGGCAGAGGGGGCAACTGGTGGAAGAAAGAGCCATCTGCCTAAGTGCTGGAACAGTGGAACCACAGGGCAAAGCCATGAGGGCTCCACGAGAAGGCAAGGGTTCCTGGTGAGCCCGGAGGGAGACTGGCTGCCACCCAGTGCTGCCATCAGCCTTCTTCACACTCACTTGCTGTGCACAGTGTAATTCCACCAAAACATCTCTCATGTGTTTGTCAAGTGAACACCTAATACTTCCTCCCCT
>PVLD010034035.1:0-13066 GCA_004027595.1 Dinomys branickii | reverse complement strand
TCTATCCTTATTCCTTTTATTTCTCTTGTCTAATTGTTCTGAATAACGTTTCCAGAACTACGTTGAATAGGAGTGGTGACACTAGACATTTTTATCTTGTTCCTGATTTTAGAATGAAAGCTTAAAGTTTTTGTTCATTTACTATGATGTTGGCTGTTGGTTTGTCATCAGATTGAGATAAAGACCATCTATTCCAATTTTCTCTAGGATTTTTTATCATGAGTGAGTGAGGACTTTATCAAAAGCTTTTTCTGCATCTGTTGAGATGATCATGTGATTTTTGTCTCTGGCTTTGTTGATATGGTGTATTACATTTATTGATTTACATATATTGAACTATCCCTGCATTTCTGGGATAAATCCTACCTGGTCATGGTGTATAATCTTCTCGATGTTTTGTTGAATTCTGTTTGCTAGTATCTTATTCAGGATGTTTGCATCTATGTTAATTAGGGAGATTGACCTGCAGTTCTCTTTTTTGGTTGAGTGCTTCTCTGATGTTGGTATCAGGGTAGTACTTGTCTCCAAGGACTTAGTGAGTGTTGCTTCCCTTTCAATTTCATTAAAGAGTTTGAAGAATATTGGTACTAAATCTTTTCCAGAGGTTTTACAGAATTTAGCAGTGAATCCATCAGCACATAGCTTTTCTTTATTGGTGAGTATTTAATTATATTTCTAATATCATTAACTGATATTGGATTATTGAGAATTTTTGTATCTTCTTGATTCAGCTTTGGTAATTCACATGTATCCAGAAATATGTCCATTTCTTCTGTTTTCCATCATATGAGAGCAAAGATTTTCAAAGTAGGTATTGATAATTTCTGAATTTTTCACAGGATCTATAGTTATTTCACCCTTATCATTCCTCAATGCATGAATTTGAGTCTTTCCTTCCTTTTTTTGATAAGGTTGGCTAGGGGTTTATCAATTTGATTTATTCTTTCAAGGAACTAACTCTTGGATTCATTAATTCTTTGTATTGTTTTCTTGGTCTCCATTGTGTTAATTTCTGCTCTGATCTTTATAATTTCTCCCTTCTATGGTCTTTGCATTTGACTTGCTTTTCTTTTTCTAGAAGCTTGACGTATAACATTAGGTTGTTTTTTTGTACTTGTTCTATTTTCCAGATGTAAGAATTCACCACTACAAATTGCTCTCTTAGGACTGCTTTCATTGTGTCCCATACATTCTGGTATCTGCATTTTCATTTACCTGAAGATATTGTTTAATTTCTTTGTTAATTTAATCAGTGACCTATTGGTTTTTTGGGAGAGTATTATTTAATTTCCATGTGTTTGTGGAATTTTTGTGGTTTCTTTTGCCATTAATTTCTAATTTCATTGCACTATGGTCAGATAATATGCATGGAATAATTTCAGTTCCTTTGCATTTACTTAAGCATGTTCTGTGTGCTTATATGTGATCTGTTTTACATAAAGTTCCATGTGCAGTTGAGAAGAATGTATATTCTGATGATGTTGGGTAGAACACTCTGTAAAAGTTTAATAAGTCCATTTGTTCACAGGCTTGGTTTAGTTCTGATATTTCTTTGCTGATTTTTTGTCTAATTGACCTATCTGTGATAAAAGGGTATTGAGGTCTCCTTTTATAATTTTGTTATTGCTTATTTGATTTTTCATGTCTGTTAATAATTGTCTTATATTGTTGAGTGGTCCTGTACTTGGTGCATATATATTTATGATTGCTGTCTCCTCCTCTTGAAGTTTTCCTCTAACAAGTATGTAGTTACCTTCTTTATCTCTTTTGATCATTTTTGGTTTGAAATTCACATTGTCTGCAAACAGAATAGCTACTCCTGCTTTTTCTGGGTTCTTATTGCATGGACAATTGTTTTCCATCTTTTGATTTTCTGTCTGAATTTCCTTTTGTGTTAAATGTGTTTGTTCTGTACAGTATATTGTTTGATCTTGTTTCTTAATCCACTCTGCCATTGTGTTTCTTTTGATGATTGAGGCCATTTACATTGATGGTTATAATGATATGTATTGGCTGATCTTTGTCATGGTGTTTTCCTGCTGTTGGTTCCTTATTTTTCCTCTCTGCTTAATTAATTACTTGCCCTGCCTGGTGGTTTCTTTCTGTTACTGTTCTTGGAATTGTGGGTATTTTTACCTCTGTCTAGAATATCTTTCAATAATCTTTATAGGGTTGGTTTGGTGTTCACAGATCTCTTTAGTTGTTCTTTGTCATGTTATTTCTCCATTAATTTTTAAGATAGTTTTGCAGTGTACGTCAGTCTGGGTTGGAAGTTGTTTTCTTTCAAGACATGAAATACTTCACTCCAAGCTCATCTTGACTTGAGTGTTTGTGTGGAGAATTCTGCTATGATTCTGATGGGCTTTCTTTTATAGGTGATCTGTTTCTTTTCTCTAATAGCTTTTAATATTCTGTTCTTGTGCTAAATTTCTGGCATCTTGATAATTATATATCTTGTTATAGTGTTATTTTAGCCATGACTGTTTGGAGTTCTGTACGCTTCACTTATTTCTATGTCAAATTCATTGTCCACGCTTGGGAAGTTTTCTGCCTTTGTTTCTGTGAAGAGTTTTTTTTGTCATTTGTGCTTTCTCTAACTTTCTCATTGATCCAAATCAGTCTTCTGTTTTTCCTCTTTGCTTTATCTTGTAGTTATGGGATCAATTTTTCATGATCTCTTGCTATTTTTAAGATAACCATTCTTTCCATGATCACTAGCTGCTATTCTGTCTTTAAGATCTGAAATTCTAGCCTCTCCTGTGTTCAATCTATTGTGTATACTTTCCATGGAGGTTTTAATGTATTGGAATTCTGTTCGGATCTGTTTCATGGATGCCATTTCTTTCCTATGCTGAGTATTTTTTGTTTCCATCATTTTTCTAAGCTCATCTGTACTTTTATCTGTGTCTTCTCTAATGTGTTTGATTTGCAGCATTGTTTCTTTCTGTACCTGAGAGATTATTTTCTCTACAGTGTTTTCCACTTCTCTTTCTATCACTTCAGAAAGTTCCAGTGTTTGAGCAGGGTGTGGTGGCGCATGCCTGTAATCCTAGCCCTTGGGAGGCTGAGGCAAGAGGATCATTATGAGTTCGAGACCAGCCTGGGCTACAAAGTGAGCTTAAGGCCAGCCTGAACTGCATAGCAAGACCCTGTCTCAAAAAGATAAAAAAAAAAAAAAAAGAATATTCCGGTGTTTAACTTCCAATTTCATCTGTCTCCTTAAGTTCTGGGTTTGTTCTAGGTGAACTGGAGGTCTGATTTGCATTTTGCTTCTGTGTCTTGTCATTTTCTATTTTCTCTTTTTTATTTTATTTTGTTTTCTATGTTGATGCTTGCCAATTTCTTATGATATATAGCTTTTTCACTAGTATTGAGGTTTCCCTAGAAGATGTCTGTACTTCAGGGATGTCTTCCAGATGTAGGTGCTTTCTTTTTTTTAATTTATTTTAAAAAATAAAAGAATGAAAACATTTTAACTAATAGAGATCCATTTACAAAATAGCACAAGAACAATTCAAACAATACTGAATTACAGATAAGGTGACCGGAAATTAACAATAGTTGCTATATTACATATTGATAACTTCAAAGTGATTACTCATGAAAACAAATACAGACATGAAAGATTGATGATCAAAGAATTAATCATTAACTGTTCCTTTCATTAAAGTGATATAAGTCAGTAGTAGAAGTATGTTAGCTATACTGTATATACATATATACATAGTTTTCCCCTTCTTTCTTTTCTCTTTTCCCTCATCCCAGTTGCTCTTTACTTTTGAGCATTTTCCTTTCATTTCAGAATGTGTATCATACCTCCTAATTTTTATTCACTCATTCAGGTTCTTACACTAATGAGACAATACATTGGTTAAACATGCAGGTCTGATTTATTTCACTTGTGAGTATGGTCTGTAGTTGTGACCATTTACGTATAAAAGTGTCAAGTTTATCTTTCTTTATAGCTGAGTAATATTCCATTATATAGAAATACCACAACTTCCTTATTGGGTGGACATTTGGCTTTCTTCCATGATTTAGCAATTACAAATCATGCTGCTATATACATGAGTGTTAGATGTAGGTGCTTTCTTACAGCTATCCTAAGACCCTGCCTTCCCAATTTGTAAAGGTTGCAAAATTACTATTTGGCTCACGTCCTAGTCCATTGGTACTGGGCTGTGGTGGTGATTATGACCTCATACAATCACAGCATCATCATACAAGGGAGAAGAAATATTTCTAACATGTATGACATCCTGGCTAAAGTAGTATAGTAAGTAATAACAACAGTTTCAAATACAGCTTAACTACTAACAAACTATGGTAACCATTAACCTGTTACCTCCAACCACAGGAGTAAACTCTAATATTATATGACAAAATCAAACATACATGTGCATTTGTGTGAAGTGACTTTCCCCTTAGTCAGGTAATTTGACCCCTCTGAGGGGAATAGGGGTGTTAAGATGCATAGGGGATAAGATAATGTGATGAGTGAGGTCAAATATAATAGAGTCTAGCCTGGAGATTTAAAGGATGATCATCTGAGTTTTAGGAGACTGGAGGACACAGGAGGGAGAGAATGGGATAGAATAGAAAGTAGTAGTCAGAAAGGGCAGAGAAAGTGTTTACTCACTTCAAAGTTTAAATTCAAGGAGTAATTGAGGAAAGAGAGAAAGAGGATCTATAGAAGAAAACAAAAAGGAAAAGTAAGAAACCTAAACATTCAAAAAAGAAGGAAGAAAGAGAACGAAAAAGAAGAAACAAAAAGGAGACCAGAGAAAGGAGAGAGAAAAAGAAAAAAAACCCTAAATACAAAAATAACTACAGAACACAGAACAAAAAAAGAAGACATCCAACCAGACAGGAAAGGAATAGCCAATCAGACAAATAAGCGACAAGGAAAGTAGTAAAATAGCTCTGGTGTTTACAGTTCTGTGACAGCATCCATATTTAGTCCCACAAATGTGCTGGGTATTGAGCTGATCATGCCCTCTGAATGTGGAGTCTGGGACTGGACTAATGTTGGTGGAGTTCTTGGGCCCATCTGCTGGCTCCTCGCTGTTGCTTTAGACGCTTCCACGTTGCTGATTTCACCGATTACCCCTGCCCTCCAGAGGCGTGTGTCCCCTTCATCGAGGGCCTGGCTGTTGTCCTTAGTCTTTGGTCTTGGGCTCCAGTCTATCTACCCACCAAAGGTGTATGTCCTTACACTCTTCTCACAGGGCTCCCTATCTTGGAGGTAACGGAGGACACGCAGAACATAGTTTCACACTCCTCCCACAGACCCTGCTGTCCCAGAGACTGGCCCTTTTTCTTCAAATTTTGAGAAAAGATCTAGCTAACTCACTGAATTGCCCAGATTATATTCAAACTTACGATCCTCCTTTCTCATCTTACAGAGTGCTGGGATTATAGGCTTCTACCACCATGTCCACTTCTAAAATATTTTTTTAAAAGATACATTTATTTATTTTAAAATCTTCAGCTTCTTTCAGTGAGCATCCAGGTTTGAGGATCTCAGCCATAAGAAATAAATGTGTATCATATTTGGTTTGTACTGGAACTTTGTCGTATGTATATCACATTGATTCAAATGTAATGCTGACTACATTTGTTAATGTTTGGGGTATAGAGTTATTTTTGTTGTGCCAAGGGCCAGACACAGACATTGGTAGAGATTAGGAAAGGGGAAATTAAAGGTTAGTATTTCTAGGGAGGGATGAATTGTTAACAAGTTTGACATGGATTTTCAACTGTCAGCCCCTTAGAGGAACAGTTACTCATTTTCATTTCTACCCGCACTGCATTGGGACTGGCTTTTCGTTATGTGCTAGATAAAATCTTAAAGTAAACTATGGAAATTAGGTATGTCTTCATTGATGATTTTTGAACAGTAAAAAAGGCTGAGAAATCATAGGCAGTTTTGAAGAATCACTGTTATTTTCCAGTAACCAGGCATACATACATCTTGTCTAAAGAAACATGTTCACACTATATTTTTTCTATCGAAGGAATTACCTCACTTTGTCTTTCTTTGCCTGACTGAAAATAAGAAATTGTTGTTCCTCTTCTAAAAAACCAAATGGTTTTTACTCATAAGCACATTGATCTTTTTTCCTTTTTAGAAACATCTCCACTAAGAAACTATTTTAAAGCCCTAAGTAAACCCTATTTAGCAAAGTCAGAGCTAGCACTGTGAGCAAATTAGTTATAATAGCACCTTCTGTGGTCTAGGATATTAGTATTATAGGTTTAACAGAAGCAGTTTAAAGAAGTGTTTTTTACTGTTTTAGGATATGTCACATTTCTGTTTCCAGCTTCTTCCTTTTGTAGGTTTCTATCAGGCCAGCTTCTCTGCATGTATTTTATACATACCTCAACACTTCTAATCCCCCCATTCCCATCAAACTAGTTGCCTTTCCATGTTACAGTTTGAGTTAAACAGATTCAATATAGGCATAAGTAAAATGAAATTCCTAGTAGAATTTTCCTAAACTCACTGATTCTGATTTATATATTATTCAATTATCAAAGACCTCCCCACTTTGTTCAATTTTTTTTGATACAAAGTCCCAGTTTATAGCTCTGTCTGACCTGGAACTCATTATATAGCCTAGGCTGGTGTGGAACTTGAGGTAATCCTCCTGCCTCAGCCTCCCAAATTCTGGGATTACATGCTTGTGCCACCATGCCTGGCTCCTCACTTTGTTCTTTTTCTTCAAAGTAATTTGGGGAGTTTTCTACCCCAGTATATTCTCATTCTTTGTTCTTTAGTGATCTCTCAGAGTGCTGGAATTAGAGGCACAACACCTGGCTGTGATTTTTGTTTTACTGCTTTTGTTTTTGTTGTATATTGTATGATAATAGGACTTAGCATATTGCATATAAGTGAGTGAATTTCTAGTGTACCACATACAACTCTTATCAGAACCTGTGAACCCTAGCAGCAAATTTAGCACCTGTAAAGGGTTAAGGAATATTTTTTGATTATTTATGAATTATTTAATCACTACTAGTATTTTGGTATATTTTCTTACATTCTTTTCTATTCATGTATATGTGTTATATATGTATGTTTATATATATTACATGAATGTTTATGTATATATATTTTAAATAATACTTGTTATTATATTATGAGTATTTCTTAATGCTTTGAAATATTTTTCAGAGATGTGATTTGAAGAGATGAATAGCAGACCATGTGAATTTACCCACATTTATCTAAGCATTCCCTTTTGGTTGACCATTTAAACTATTTGTTTTTCTACTACTGTAACTAGGTGAAAAAAATCTCTATAACTCATAAAACTCTGTGGACTTCTCTGACAGTTTCTGCAGAATAAATTCCTAAGAAGAGAATTACTTGGTCAGTGGTTAAAAATATTTTTAAACTACTGAATTGCTACAGATTTTTTAAATGCCTTCTAGAGAGTTACCAATTTACATACAGTGGTATTTGGTGTGTTTTGCTATAATACATGTTATCTGCTAAGGTCCCCAGTGTTTGTCTCCTTAATGATTTTCTTAGAATAAGCAAGTGAGAATCACTTTTGGATTCTCTTGCAAGAAAAGTAATCACTTTGGAATAATGATGTATCATAACAACCGGCTAATAAAGTCCTTTGAGAAGGTGGGATGCCAGGTAAAGGTGAGTGTTTTGTTTCTTTGTCACAGCAGACTAAAAATTATTAGGGAAGAGAGTTTAAAATGTGTAAAGGGGATAGATTCATTAGTGATTTTTATTCGCATCTCATGTTGGTTGTTAAATTCTGATACTAGAATTCTGTGTTACCAGTGAGCCATCTTGTATTAAAAAACTCCTGCTACTTTTCATTCTTCAGAGATGTTACCCCAGGAACTTCACTAAAATGTGTTTTCTAGGTGGCTGTTAATAGAAGGAAGAGTTAGAATGCCAGCAACTTTGCCAGGTGCAGCAGCTCCTTAGGTAGCTGTAAGGTAGCTCTTTGTATTATTTTAGGGAGATAATAAAGGGTAACAGAAGGTGACGTAAAATTTGGTACTGAAGGCCAAGATTTGAGTATGGGATGTTCTACTTATAAGCTATGTCCTTGGATATATCATTTAATTTCTCTGAGGCTCAATTTTCCTACCTGTAATTTGGAAACAATAATATTAATCTTGCCAGGTGTGTTGGCACATGCCTGTAATCTTAGCACTTGGGAGGCTGAGACAGGACGATCACCATGAGTTTAAAGCCAGCCTGGGCTACATAACTGAGTTTAGGGCCATCCTGAACTACATAGTGAGACCTTGTCTCAATAAATAAGTTGAATCTTACCTTCTTTACCTCAGAGCTTACAAAGTTGAAAGATTTAACTGGTATGGTATGTACATGTACCAACTCTCCATGAGGAATATAATGTGCTACAAACATACACTGAGAAAAATTTGGAAAATAAAAAGATTTAACTGGGATACATGACATGAAAGTATTTTATAAAACAAACTATATAAATGTTACCATTATTTTTAATGGTTAATGATAGTCTAAAATAGTAATTTCCACAAGTATCCCTCTCATTCCTTACAGATCAGATTTCTAAAGTACAGCAATTGATAGATTGCTTTATATTACATAGGAGGACATTGATATAAGGCCCAGGATAGCTAATGTTTGGTGTATCTTCGTTTTTTCCTTGTTACACATCTTCAGACAACTCATGTTTGTGTGGCAGTCTACAATTATACCTTGATTCAGTTCCTTCCATTAAAGAATTAAAGAAGTATTTTAAATTTTAAAACCTCTTGTATCAACTATCATTAATAATCACTGAAAATCTGAATCTCTTGTCGTTTGGTAGCCTGTATACATGAGGAGAATGCTTACTTTAATGGGTAGGGTGATGGCTTAATGTTCACATAAAATCTTTAAAATTTTCCCAGATGTTCTATTTCATTTCCTTAGAAGAGTGGTGTATAACCTTGATTTTAATAGCAGCCTAATTCTTTATTCAAATGAGCAGTCTTAGAATATAAAGCAGATGAAAGTGGAGGTTGTGTGACTGAAGTAGAGAGTTAATAATCCTTAAATAATCCTAAGAATTTGTGAATCATTGGAAATCTCTGCTCCATAATTTATTAGTTTCTACTTCCATACAACACTTGCAATGTATTGAAGTACATTCTGAGTGTTACTCTAAATCTTGATAGACTTTTCTTGCATGCAAGCATTATGTAACCTTTCTATTATTGTTTGGAATAAACAGGAAGTGCATGCAGGTAGTCAACAGTAATGTAAGTGTTGAAATTAATATTTTTCTTCTAAGCCAACTCATGGAGAAGGTGTGGGAGTAATTGGAGTCATTGAGTGCAATTTCCTAAAGCCTGCTTATAACAAACAAGACTTTGAGTACACCAAGGAGTACCGGTGAGTCACTGCCAACCTGAGGTGTTTCTCATAAATTTGTTCAGATATGATTCTATTCTCTGAAACCTCTACAACCATGTCTAAAAGCCAGCTGAATAATTTAACTAAGAATTACTTGAGCTCTAGTTTTCAAGATTAGAAATAAAATTATTTTATTTTTAAATTGAAGCTTACTGATATTTAATATATGAGTCCAGTTGAGATAAATCTTACCTTTATAAATCAGAACAAGAACATAGGAGTCATTTGGTAAAATAATTTATTGATTTTAATTTAAAAATATGAGTGGATCTGAAAATACTGAGTATGTTGGGGGATATTTTTTGAAGTGTGTTCAAAAATTTGTCATGACTCCAGTGAATAGACTCAGAAGAAAGTATTGAAACAGCAAGGTGTGTGGTTTTTTGTTTGTTCGTTTGTCTTTTTGAGACAGGGTCTCACTATGCAGTTCAAACTGGCCTTGAGCTCACTTTGTAGCCCAGCCTGGTCTCACAACATCCTCCTGCCTCAGCCTCCCAAATGCTGGGATTACAGGTGTGCACCACTACACCCAGCAGATGTATGTTTTCATAGGAGCCTTTTGATTAACTAGGGAAGACAAAAAACAGGTTAAGAATCAGAAAGGAACTTGACATTGCATCTGAACCAGTAGTGATATTTTTATGAGATTAAAAAAAGGAATTATGAAAGCCAAGTTAGAAGAAATTTTTTTTAAAACTTTATGCGAAGGAAGGATCATTCATTCCTTCTTTCAAAAATTATGAGATTCTGCCTGTGTATCAGGTATGAAGGACACAAGGATGAAAATTAAGATGCTTTGATGCTTATGAACAAGTGTGGTAAGACATATACCAATATGAAACTTAAATATCTATAAAATAATTTTGTTAATGAGGCACATGTGCAAAATGGGGAGAATAAATATAACTAAAGGAATCAAGGAAGGCTTTACAAATTAGATTATATTTGAGTTTAAAGTTAAAGGAAAAGTTGAAGTTTTCTAAGTGGATAAATAGGAGGACATTCTAAGTGAAGGGAAATATATGTTGGGCCAGAAAAAGGCACAATATGGGTAAAAGTCACCAGGATAGTTGATATCATTTCTTTGATGTCACAGTAGAAAACTTTTTTTAGTTTGGGAGAAAAGTCGTTTCCTAAATCTCTTTTTGTGTGACCAAAACCATACTAAAGTTAGTTAAATGTACCTTGACTTATCTGCAACCACAGGAACTCTAGGTTTAGTGTTTGATAAAGAGATAACTATTTGAATGGCAACCACAAATTAATTCCAGTGTAATTGGGTTTTGGTCATTCAGGCTATTTAATTGTTATGACACCTAGGTGCCCTCAGTCTAAATAAATAGGTCATTTAAATATGAGTCTGCCCCATAATGGAGATCTTTTATCAGGACTTGACTCTTAAGAGTCAAGTTTATAAATAAATGACATTGACTTAATGGAAGTCTCAGAACCACATTGTTCTCTTTCTCTTGAGCAAAAAGGGTAGTGAACTTCAGATGTTTACCTAAATAATCAAGATTTGTTGAAATTTAAATGTTAGATATTAAAAAAAATTTTTCTTTGGTCTTTTTGAGACAGGGTCTCACTATGCAGTTCAGGCTGGCCTTGAACTTACTTTGTAGCCCAGGCTGGTCTCGAACTTGCAATGATCCTCCTGCCTCAGCCTCTGGGCTGGGATTACAGGCATGCACCACCACACCTGGCTGTAGATATTAAAAATTATTTAACATATTTTTGTATCACCTTTTCCACCCTACCACCTCATATCTACATTTCAAATTCTGGACACATTAGACCCTTGGTTTTTGATGTGTAGTTTTAATATGAGTTTGAGGTCATTGCCAAGTATTGTAAGAAGATACTCTAAATACTCTATTCAGTAAATATACAAGATTTCTGGCTTAAGAAGCTTACTCTATGCGACACAGTTTATTGAAAATAAAGGACTAATATACTACCCTGCATGCATTCTTTTGGGGATGATAAATTTGCAGAATTCTTATCTAATTCTACTATTATTGCCCCACCTCATTTTAATTCGGGGAATTGAACCCAGAGTCATGTGTACGCTAAACATGTGCTCTACCACTGAGCTACAGCTCCAGCTTTGTTGCTATTTTATACTCAATATTTTTTTACATAAAATGAAAAAGGAAATATGGGAATTTGAGAGAAGGTTTAGAGATAGTTGTCTGTTATCACAAACAGATCTATGAGTATTACGGATATCAATACTCTAATAAAAGTTGTTAGCTATCGTAGTGCTTGAGTATCTATAAATCATCTATATTATCATTTTTAATAGTTATGGATATCAGACTTCAGCTACAATTCTCAAGGTTCAAATTTAAAACATTTTTAGCATGAACTTTATCTTAAGAAATACATATTATTTGAGCGCTCCACTGGTCCATAACATAGTAGCTAGCCCTTATAGAATTTTCCAGAGAAACTCAAGAAATAGTTGCTTTCTTTCTGATAATAGATTGGTCTATGGCTTTACCACGCTGAATGCACCTGATTTCATCTGATAATAGATTGTCACATATATGAAACAAGTTAGAAAGTAATAAATGACTCTGATCAGATACCATATAGGAAAAATGCCCTTATAGATAAGGATAGGTTTTAGGTAAAATTATGACTTTAGATATATCTTCAATGATACCAGGTTTAGAGAAAAGGAGGAAAGGATTCTCAGGCTGGAGTTCTAGTATGACCTAAGGTAGTGACAGGAACTCAGAATGTTATCACTGTGAGAGCGCGGACAAAGGAATGTAACTGGAATGAAGGGAAATCAAGTTCAGTGGACAGAGTAGAGCCAAATCCTAAAGCAGGAACTGCTAAACATTTTCTGATGAGGACCAGAAAATAAATATTTTGAGCTTTGAGGCCATATGGTCTCTTTCACAACCACTCAGTTCTGCCATAGTATGGAAGCAGATGTTAACAATTTGACAATAAGTAAAGAAATGATGTGGTTGTGTCCAGTACAATTTTGTTCACAAAAACAGGCAATGTGTGGCATTTGCCTCAAGGCTGTAGTCTGCTGACTCTTGTCCTAAAACCACAATTCCTGAAGTATGTGGCAAGTTACATATAATGAACTCACAGGGAAGCCAAGATATATTTTACATTTTTCTGGGAAATAGAGTGAGACTCATTTCCAGTCTATGAACAATAGGAGAGGTCTTCTATTGTACTACATTGTCACAAATGTAGTGGCTTAAAACGATACTAAGTGTTTTAAAATTCTGTAGTTTGGAAGTCTGATACAGATTTCCTTTTCCAGTTTCTAGAGGCTGCCAGCATTGCTTGGGCTGAAGCCTTCTTCCTCCAATTTAAATGTCAGCAATGATGGGTTGAGTTCTCACATTGTGTCATTCTGGTGACTTTGCCTCTTGTCATCACAGCTCCACTAATTCTGACTCTTCTGCACCACTCTTTCACTGTCAGTGAACCCTGTGATCTCATTGGCTAATTGGGGATAATCTTTCTATTTTCAGATCGGCTGATGAGTAACCTTAATTCCATTTGCAGTCTTAATGTCCCCTTGCGATATGACCTAACACAGTCAGAAGTTTCAGGGACTGGATCATAACATCTTTGGAGGACTGTTATTTTGTTTACCATAATCTACCCACTGGT
>PVLD010034034.1:0-13067 GCA_004027595.1 Dinomys branickii | reverse complement strand
CATCAACAACAGCAACAACATCAACAACAACAACAACAGAAAAAAAAACACCGCTTGTTGCTGCTTTACATATTGTTATCTTCGAAGTGTGTGTTCAGGCTAACACATACAGATATACACTATTAATCTAATATCCTGTCTTCGATTATTGCTTAGCATTAAGTGATATAATACAATAGTAGAACCATGTTAGCCCTCTGTAATTCAGTTTTGATTGCACTATTCTTGTGCTACTTTGTGTCTGTTTGTTAATGTTTTCATTCTTTTACTTAAAAAAATAAAAAGAGTAAAAGATTTATCAAACAATTAAGGAGAATAAAAAGTAATTCAAAAATATAGGAAGTGATATGGAACTTCACTAAACAAAATGATAGGAATTCAGCTATGGTTGTTATATTCTGTATTGTTGTCTTAAATTTGTTGTTCAGATTACTAGATATATGCATGAAAAATTGGTCAAGAAAAAAATTTAAGCATCAGCTATTCCTTTTAATAAACCAATAGACATCAGCATTACAATTATCCTAGCCTTGTATGAACACATATTTTTTCTCTTCCTTCTCTCTTTCTTTTCTCCTTTTGCTCAACCCAGTTGTTCTTTCCCTTAAAGCAATTTCTTTCCTTTTCACAATAGCTATTGTGTCTTTGGTATTTATTTACTCTTTCAGGTTCTTACACTAGGGAACAGTACAGTGTTTACACATGTGGGTCTGATTTATTTCACTTAAGAGTATGGCAGTATGGTCTCTAGTTGCATCCATTTACCTATAAAAGCCTCAAGTTTATTTTTTTATAATTGAGTGATATTCCATTGTAAAAAGTACCACATATTTTTATCCATTCTTCTGTTGATGGAATTTGGGTTGTTTCCAAGGTTTAGCTTTGACAAATTGTGTTGCTATAAACATGTGTGCACATATATCACTGTGATATGATGTTTTCCATTTTTCTGGAAAAATACCCAGAAGAAGAATAGTTAGGTTATGTGGGAAATCTAATTTTAGTTATGTGAGGAATCTCCAGTTTCACCAATTTATACTCCCACCAGCAGTGGAGAAGGGTTCCTTTTTCCCCACAGCCTCTCCAGCATTTGTTGCTGGTTGATTTCTTGATGACAGCCATTCTTTTTAGGGTGAGAAGGAATCTTTGTCATTTTAATTTGCATTTCTTGAAAGACCAGTGATGTTGAACATTTTTTCATGTATTTATTCGCCATTTGGATTTCTTCACCTGGGAAGTGTAGATTCCTCTCAGATGCCCATTTTTAGATTGGGTCTTTGAATTTGTGGGGCCTGATTTTTAAAATTCTTTATATGTTCTAGATAGAAGTCCTTTGTCTAAGGGACAGTTGGCTAAAATTT
Organism: Dinomys branickii; assembly: GCA_004027595.1. Lineage (NCBI taxonomy): Eukaryota > Metazoa > Chordata > Mammalia > Rodentia > Dinomyidae > Dinomys > Dinomys branickii. Next base: position 11,706 of record PVLD010034034.1, on the reverse strand, counting down.
TTTCCAAGTTCATGGGTTTTCTATTTACTCTGTTGGTGATTTCTTTAGATGTGCAAAAACTTTTCAATAAGATGAGATCCCAGTTCTTAATTATTTGAAATATTTCCCATGCAGTTTGGCTTTTGTACATGAACTCTCATCCCACCCCATGTCTTCCAGATTTAGGCCTATTCTCTTCCAGTAGATTCAGTGTTTATGTTTTAATATTTAGGTCTTTAATCCGTTTTGACTTTAGTCTACTGCATGATGATAGACATGGGTCTAGTTTTAGTGCTTGGTATGTGGGGAGCCAGTTATTTCAGCACCATTTATTAAAGAGGCTGTCTTTCTTCCAGTGAACATGTTTGGCCCCCGTTGTCAAAGATAAGGTGGCTGAGTGCAGTTGTAGTTGGGTTTGCATCTTCTAATCTGTTCCATTGATCCTCAGGTCTGTTTTTTTGCCAGTACTATGCTGATTTTATCACAGTAGCTTTGTAGTATAATTTCAAGTCAGGGATTGTGATGCCCCTTACCTTTCCTTTGTTATCCAGGATTGTTTTTGGTATTCTAAGTCTCCTCTGGGTACAAATGAATTTTAGCAATGTTTTCTTTAGATCTGTGAGGTATACTAATGGAATTTTAATTGGGAGTGAATTGAACCTGTACAATTTTGGGAGTATGGCCATTTTCACAATATTGGTTCTTCCTATCCAAGAGCAAGAAATATCCTTCCAATTTCTGATATCTTCTTCAATCTCTTTCTCTGAGCACTATAATTTTCACTGTATAGATCTTTTACTTCTTTCATTATATTGATTCCTAAGTATTTCATCTTTTTAGATGCTATTGAGAAAGGTGTGGTTTCCCTAATTTCTCTCTCAGTGTGTTTGTTGTTTGTGTACAGGAATGCTATTGATTTTTGAGTGTTGACTTTGTATCCAGCTACACTACTGAATGTAGCTATTACATTTATAAGCCTTTTGGTAGAACTTTTGGGGTCTTCTATGTACAGTATCATGTCATCTGCAAATGATGATAATTTCACCTCTTCTTTTCCTATCTTTATTCTTATTTCTTTCTCATGTATAATTGCTCTGGCTAGTGTTTCTAGAAGAATATTAAGTAGGAGTAGTAACAGTGGAGATCTTTGTCTTATTCTTGATTTTAAAGTGAAAGCTTTCAGTTTTTGTCCATCTAGTATGATGGTGGCTGTTAGTGTGTTATAGATGGCTTTGATCGGAGTGTGGTAAAGACCATGTATTCTGACTTTCTGTATGGTTTTTATCACAAATGAGTGTTGGACTTTTTCAAAAGCTTTTTCTTCATCTATTGAGATGACCATGTGTTTTTGGTCTTTGCCTCTATTATTATGTTATATTACATTAATTGATTTGCATATATTGAACCCTCCCTGCATTCCTGGGATGAATCCTACTTGGTTGTGCTGTATCCTCTTCTTGATGATTTGCTGCATTCTGTTTGGTAGCATTTTATTGAGAAGTTTTGCATCTATATTTTTTAGGGAGAATGGCCTGTAATTCTCTTTTTTGGTTGTGTCATTCTCTGGTTTTGGTATCAGGGTAATATTTGCCTCCAAGAATCAGGCAGGGAGACAAGGGCTTTTCTTTGTTGGTAAGTTTTTTATTACATTTTCAATTTCAATAGCTGATATTGAATTATTCTAGATTGTTATATCTTCTTGATTCAGCTTTGGTAATTCATATGTATCTAGGAATCTGTCCGTTTCCTCTGTGTTTTCCATCCTATGAGAGTAAGATTTTTTTTTTTTTCGGTACTGGGGATCGAACTCAGGACCCTGCACTTGCTAGGCAAGCGCTTATTCCACTGAGCTATATCCCCAGCCCCGAGAGTAAGATTTTTGAAGTAGGTATTTATGATCTTCTGAATTTTTGCCGGATCTGTGTTGATTTCATTCTTTTCATTCCTTATATGAATTTGAGGGGTTTTTTTATATGATTGGCTAGGGGTTTATTAATTTTATTTATTCTTTCAAAGAACCAACTCTTTGATTTAGTAATTTTTTCTATTGTTTTATTAGTCTCAATTGCATTATTTTTTGCTCTGATGTTTATAATTTCCTGCCTTCTTTAGGCTTTGGGCTTGACTTCCTCTTCATTTTCTAGAAGATTGAGGTGCAGCCTAAGGTTGTTTATTTGTACTTGTTCTGTTTTCCTGATGAGGGAATACATCACTATAAATTTCCCTCTGAGGACTACTTTCATTTAGTCCAACATGCTCTGATAAGTTGTATCTGAATTTTTGTTTGATTGTAAACATTGTTTTATTTCTTCTTTTATTTCATCTGCGACCCATTGGTTGTTTAGAACCTTGTTATTTAATTTCCATGTGTTTATAGAGTTTTTGTGATTTCTTTTGTTAATAATTTCCAATTTCATTGTATTATGGTCCAATGGTATGCATGAAATAATTTCAATTCCTTTGTATTTACTTAAACATGTTCTATAGGCTAGTATATAGTCTATTTTAGAGAACGCCCCATGTGTAGATGTGAAAACTGTATATTCTGATATTATCCAGTGGAACACTCTGCAAAGGCCTACTATGTCCATTTGTTCACAAATTTGTTTTAGTTTTGTTATTTCTTTGCAGATGTTTGTCTAGTTGATCTATTTCTTTGTGACAATGCAATGTTAAAGTCCCTGTTATAATTGTATTACTACTTATCTGACTTTTCATGTCTGTTAAAAATTATCTTATATAGTTGTGTGCTCCTGTATTTGGTGCATAGATATTTATGATTGTTTTCTTTTCCTCTTGCAGTTTTCCCTTTATAAGTATGTAGTGAACTTCTTTATCTCTTTTGATCATTCTTGGCTTGAAGTTCACATTGTCTGCAAACAGGACTGCTACCCCTACTTTTTCCTGGGTTCCTGTTGCATGGATTATTGTTTTCTATCCTTTGAATTTCAGTCTATGAATTTCCTTTTGAGTTAAATGTGTTTCTTGTATACAGCATATTGTTGGATTTTGTTTCTTGATCCACTCTGCCAGTCTGCTTCTTTTGATTGGTGAATTGAAGCTGTTTACATGAATGATTATAACTTATGGCTCATCATTGTCATGGTATTTTCCTGTTATTGGCTCTCTAAATTTTCCCTCTGTTTAATTGTTAGCTCTGCTTGGTGGTCCCTTTCTATTGTTTATCTTGAAATTATGGTCACTTTTATTTCTTTCTAGAATATCTTTTAGTACTCTTTGTAGAGTTAGTTTGGTGCTCATGAATTTCTTCAGCTGTTCTTTGCTATTGAAATATTTTATTTCTCCATTAATTTTGAAGGATAGTTTTGCAGGGCACAGTTGCCCCTCACTATATTACAGTTTACGTATTGTAGCTTCTCTGTATCACACCTTTTTAAAAAAATATATATCTAATTCTGTATTTGGAGTGTTCACTATATCATGGGATTTTGTGATATGTAGGTATTTATGTAATATTTATGATTTAAGTTATTTTCCCTAAAAAAATTAAAATATAAAAGTATTTAAAATGTTAATTCAAACTATTTAAAGAATACTAAATTGAAATAAAATATAGTATGTATTTCATCAGCAGATGAATACCATATTGTACACAGTGGAGATGCAGTACGCCACTGCTCCTTGTGCAAGTTTGCCAATGTGGGATTGTACTCAGCACACTATTGGCTGATGTAATGGAAGCCAACCAGTACGGAGCACTGTACTCCGTGTCCTGGGCACCGCTTGGCTCAGTGACAATAGCGTCAGTCTTTGTGGTCCTGCACTGTGCCCATATGTTCGGCATCTCTCCTTGTCCACTTCACATCAAATACCCATATAGAATTTTACATGTTTTTAAAATTATGTAAGTTTAAGAGTGTAGTAAGTGTTTAAGAGCATATGAGGTATTTATAAGAGTATGGGAAACATTAATAAGAGAGAGGTAAAGGTTTATATGAGTGTGGGATGGTTTATAAAGCCTTAAAATATATATAAATCATAAAATAAATATAATGCCACTAGTTTACGAAATTTCACCTATCATGGGGGATCTCTGGAACGTAACTCCTGCAATAGGTGAGAGATCATTGTACATCAATCTGGGTTGGAAGTTGTTTTCTTTCAGGACCTGAAATATTTCATGCCAAGTCTTCTTGACTTGATGGCTTGTGTTGCAAAATCTGCCATGATTCTGATGGGTTTTCCTTCATAGGTTATCTGTTTCTTTTCTCTAATGGCTTTTAATATTCCTCTCTTTTGCTGAATTTCTGGGATCTTGATTATTATGTCTGGGTATAGATTTATTTTGCTTATGGCTAATTGGAGTTCTATGTGGCATAATTTAACTGTATGTCAGATTCTTTTTCCATGCTTGGGAAATTTTCTACTATTACTTCTGCAAATAGTCTTTTTATGTCATTTGTGTTGATGCCTGCTGTTTGTTAACACCTATTAGTCTTACATTGTTTTTCTTTGCGTCATCTTGCAGCAGCTGAATTATTTCCTGGTTCCTTATTATTTTTCAGATATAATTCCTTTCACAATCATTAGTTGCAATGCTATATTGAAGATCTGAAAGTCTATGTTTAGCTTCAGTCAAGCGGTTTTACCAGCTTTTAATGGAATTTTTAATTTCCTAGATATCTCTGAATCTGTTTTATGAATTCTAACTCTTTCCATTATTGTGTATTCAAGGTTTGCATTATCTTCTATGCGCCTTTATTTTTTATCTCTGTCTTCTTTACATATACTTAGTAACTATTTCATTATCATTGTCTTTCCTTTTTTTGCATGATAGATCATTTCCGATCTGATTTCTTCATGTAGCCTGATGGAGTTGTTTCTTTACTTCAGTTGCTATCATTTCAGAAATTTCAGATGTGTGACTTCCAAGCTCTTGTATGTCAGTGTTTCCTGAACTGGCTCTGGATGGTGTGGAGATCTGAAATTGAGTTTTGCTCCTTCGCCTTGTCCTTTTTGAAGATACTGAGATTCACCGGGCCTCAGTATTACTCTTGCAGCAGTATTAGAGTGTAGGGCGAGGCTCCCAAGTCTCCCCAGGGCTCACTGTGGCTCCAGCACCTATGGGTAAGCACCTGGTCATCAGGCTTCCAAAGCTCTCAAGTGGGTCAGCTTGGCTCTTGTAATGGTGTGGGGTGAAATGTGGTTACTCAGGCTCCTGAAGGTATATGGGGCTCAGTGTGGGTTTTCTCCAACTTCTCTTGTTGCCAGTCTGCTTTTCCTTATCCACAGCTGGATTGTGTTTATGTACATTGTTTTTTCTAGAAAATAACACTAAATGGGATAATGGGAAAACACTGTTGCTCTCTCATTGCATTTTATAAAACTCTCAGGTTCCATGATTTTCCTCTAATCTTCTCTTGAAGAAAGAGAAATCCTTTGGATAACAAATGATGACTCCTTCACCAGGAGTAGAGCTGGGAACAAATAATAACCCCTGGGAGAAAAAGTGATAAAAAAGCGGCTGCTTACAGTGGTGTTTGGAAAAAATTATGTGAATATTTATGCAAAGACAGCTTTGCAGAACACATTGAGCTGCATCTGAACTACTCCTGCCAGTGTGCAGGCAGGCCCACAGTTGGATCAACAGCCTGAAAAGCAGATGTGCCAATTTCCTGTATTTGATTATGATGATTACTAATTATGCCAAAGCTGTAGCAATGTCCTTCCCTAGAATGACTCTTAATTGTGTTGTGCTGAACCACATACACAACCTGTTTTAGACATGTAATTTGTTGCCACGTTAAGTCTATGAAATACTCATTTGTTTGCTTAATAGTTCGGAGGACAATGGCTCTCATGGATGCTGTCTTCTTTTTAATTTGGTATTCTCAAGCACACAGGGAAAAAAGAAAGAAAATATGCATAGTCATAAGCCCATGCTGTCTAACATCAGTAAAATATGGACTTTCCCACTGCAGTCTACCGATTCAAAGAATGCAAGTACATAGTGGCTCTTCCAAAGCCCATTTTCTTATTTTACTTATGTGTCCATTGACAATATCACTATCAACAAAAATTTCAGCACCATTTCTGATTTAGGTATGGATGCATAGAGGATGTTAACATTAACAAATCACTGGACATCTCAAATGTTTAGAACTTAATTGTATGATAGCAGGGTTGGGAGAAAAAGAAAACGATTATGTGATATGGTCACAAACCACCCTTGTGAACCTCATACAGCTAAAGGGGCATTTGCCAGCCAGGATTTTAATATATACACACTTTTCTGTACCTCAGACCCACTACTGATACGTATGCTTGTTTTAAAAGTTAAACTTTGCCCTTCAAGTCTGATTGCTTCTTAGACTGCACACCCACCCTATGGGTCCAGTATTGTTATTATCTTTATTTATAAATATAGAAATGAATAAAAAGAGACTAAATTACATCCTCACACTAAGCAGCAGGACCAGCACTTAAACTCCAACTGATACAGAGATCAACAGTTGTTTATTAAGTATCTATTTACTAGGCTTGATATTTATGAAGAATAATGATGCTAGAGATAAAGCTTGCGTTTGAGTTCCCTTCCCATCTTCAACTTTTATTTCATTTAATATTTCATTTTAATTGTACAAATTTATGCAGCATTATAATTCAACACCTATCTTTCAGGTATAATGATCAAATCATGATGTTTAACATTTCTTTCTCTTCAAATATTTAAAAACAATGGCAAATTCAGGGATCAGGCATGGCTGGATCAGGGATCAGGTCTACCTGAAAGATCACAAGTTTAAACTCAACCTGGTAAACTTAATGAGACCCAATCTGAAAATTGAAAGTTAAAAGAAGGACTTGGAATGTAGCACAGTGCCAAGACCTCAAATTCAATCCCCAGTACCATAAAACATATGTAACTTTTAACAAATCATAACTTCTAGCTCCTTCCGATTTTCTGTATGAGGAACCAACACCAGCCCTTCTTCTTCCAGGAATGACCCATGCTCTAGTTTTTGTTTCCAATTTTCTCTGCAATCCTACTGGGTCTGGCTCTCCAAAGATACTACTGAGTCCCACACTATGAAAAACCTGGAGATTCCATTGTGGCTTGTGTACAGTGCAAGCTTGGTAAGGTGATATTTTTTGCTTCTTTTCTTTATTCCTCTCTTTCCAGCAGAAGCCCAATACAGATCTACAGATGCTGACTGAGTGAGTTCAGTATATATTTGTTGCTTGACTTTAGTTCTGTCCTCAAATTCACAGAGCAGGTACCTACCTGTCTTAATTTGTGCTCTGACATCAGGGCCTGAGATAAAGATTTAGGTTGCAGTACTTTATATGGGAGATGATCTCTGGAAGGAGTTGTGAAGACGGAGAGAGGGAAAAGTCAACATAAAGGGTCACAGTCAAGATTGTTGATGTAGGGATAGGAGCTGACTCTCATGGGACTTCTTGACGATGTACAGAACACATCACTACATCCTGAAGAATAGATTAGAGAATTTGTCTGCGGCATCCACTGACTGAGAGCCACCCTAAGAGCATTCCCACACTTACGGGAAGCATAAGCAGGTTCCTATAGCTTTGTACAAGACTCTCAAAAAGAAAGTAGGAGACATAGATACCCAACGCTACCAATATGAATGAATCTGGGCTTCCAGGGAACTAGACATAAGAGTAGCAGGTAAAATCGGAGGTGGACAGATAGATGTGACAAAAAGAAACAAAGGCATCATTGTACCAAATCAAAAGAAAATCAGGAAGAGCAGTGCTATGATTCTTTATTTACTAATCATTCTTGCCAGCACTTGATAATGCCTATGTTCCAGATTGTGGTCACTCTGTTAAGTGTGTCATGGTATCTCATTGTTGATTCTGTTTGTACTTCCTTACACCTGATATGAGCATCTGTTCATATCCCTTTTAGCACCTCTCCCTCTTTGATGAGGGATCTGTTAAGGTGTTTGGCCTATTTTCATTTGGGTGGTTTTCTTATTGTTGAAGTTTAACAGTTATTTGTGTATTTTGTATGAGTCTTTTGTTGGATGGATGTATCTTTTACAAATCTCAGTCAGAGAGCATGTTTTTGCAGGTTATCAATAATGTATTTTGCAAAGATTTTTTTATTTTTAAAAAGCCTAGATATTTATTCTTTCTTGCAAAATCATGCCTTTGTAAAATCTAAAAATCACTGCCATTTCCAAAATCCTTCAGCTTTTCTCCTATGTTACCTTTTAGAAGTTTTATACTTTCATGCTTTACCTTTATGTCTTGGTTCCATTTTGAGTTAATTTTCGTGAAAGGTGAACATCTGTGTCTAGATTAAGTTGCATGAATGTGTGTGTGTGTCCAGTTGTGCACAAACTATTTGCTGCAAGATTCCGTATTTATTTTTGCAATCCCTCTTAACTGACTCTTGGGAACATTTGGAAAAGGAAGGACAGATGATAGGCAATAAAGACATATACATATGTATATGTTTATGTGATTTTTAATATGTTTTTACTCCTCCCATCTCCCTCCCCCACCTCTTGATCCCTCTCTTCTCGTAAAAGATCTCCCTATTCCTTATTATCTAACTTCTCTTTTGCTTTTGTTGATATCTTGTATTTCTCATATAAGAAAAGCCATGCAATATTTAAGCTTCTATGTCTTATTTATTCCACTTAATATAACAGACTTAGGTGTATGTATTTTTCTACAAATGATTCAAATTTATCTTTGTTTATGGCACAGTGCTATTCCATTGTGTGTACACACATTTTCTTTATCCACTCATCTGTTGATAGACATATAAGCTGCTTCCAAGATTTAGCTATTATGAACTGTTCTCTTTCGCCACGAGTATGTGTGTCACTGTGATACAGTGTCTTGAACTCTTTCAGGAAGATGCCCGGAAGGGGACTAGCTGGGTCAAGTGGTGTTTCTAGCTTTAGTTTTTTGAGGAATCTCGGTACTGGTTTCCTTATTGGTTGTAGTAGTTTACGTCTCCACGGCCAATTTAAGACTGTTCCTTTTTTCCCACAGCCTTGCCAGAATTTGTTATGAGATCTTTTGATGATAGCCATTCTTCTTGGTTATAGCGGAAATTCAGTGTTTTTGTTTACATTTCTCTAATGGTCAGTGATGTTGAGTATCTTTTCATTTACTTATTGGCAATTTGTACTTCTGTGAAGTGACTATTCATTTCACTTACCCATTTTTTATTTGGTCTTTTATTTTGTGGAGTTTAATGTTTTTTGAGATCTTTATATATTCTAGTTAATAACAGTCTGTCTGATGAATAGATGACAAATTTTTTCTCATTCTGTAGATTGACTTTTCACTCTGTTGGCTGTTTCTTTTGCTGTACAGAAGCTTTTTAATTTGATATGATCCTATCTGTTGAGTCTCTGTACTATTTCCTGTGCAATTATATATGTAACAACTCCATACAAGAATTGTAAACATAGGTACTGCAAAGATGTACAAAAAAGGAAAGGGTTCAACAGATTGATAGAGAGAAGGGGGAAGGAAGAGAAAGAGAATAAAAATAAGAATGAAGGTCTGTTATGTATATGTATGTACCAATTACACACAGGGAATGTAAGCATTAGATATTTCAAACATGTACTGATGAAACTTAAAGACACCTACATAACAAAAAATATTTCATTATTACATTTTTCTTTTTTTAATGATGGGGATTGAACCTAGAGCCTTGAACATGCTAAGATTACACCTTACCAGTGAGCTAGAGCTTCGCCCCATGTGTATGTGCTTAATAATATATTGTGTAATCACACAATGAGAAAAGAATGGCAACTGTTTAAACAACATGTGTGAGTCTTACTAACACACTGAATTAAAAAAATCAAATCCTTAGAATAGGTACAGTGTGGTATCATTTCTACAAAGTTCAATAGAGAAACAAAAACTTAAAAATAGGCACTTTTGGGATACACACATATTTGAGGTCTTTTTACCTGTGATTAAAACCATAAAGGAAACTGAAGCAGAGGCAGTGGAGAGTTAGGAACTCAAATAGATACTACAAAGCACTCACAGTACTTCATTTTTGTTTTGTTTTTGTGGTGCTGAGGACCAAACCCCAAGTCTCACGCATTCCCTGCTAGCACTCAGCCAATGAGCGATACCTCCAGCCCCAGCGCTGGTAGCATTTTAATTCTTAAGTGATGAATTATTAAGTTTGATAATTTAATTTCATGCCACAGTTATGCTTTTGTGTCAGATGTTCCATTCAGGTAGAAATGCGAAATAATTTAGAAAATATTGACAAAATATACATTTGCACGGAGCTCTTTAAAACTATGAACGTTTTATTAGTCAACATTCTTAGATATAAGTGATGTGGGCTAATTTTAACAAAAAATCCTTTTTAAAAAAGTCATTCTCAGATTTTTAGAAATTTAATAAAAATACAATCTAACACATGTTCATAAGGTAAATTGAAAAGGCTAATTGAAATCAGGACTAGTCCCCCAGGCTAAAGGTGCTTGAGTCATGTGGATACGTGGCCTGTTAATCAGTGTGCTTCATATCATGCCATGCCTTCCGTCTGGACATGAAGGAGTTTGAGAGACCTTCTCTCCGGACTCTGGTCCTCAGAACCTGGCACAACAGTGTGGTTGCCACTCATTTAATAATGGAAAATTATAGTCAAATTTACTTGATATTTTGATCAACTAAGGACTTTGATAATTATTTCTCTTTATGGTTTTATCATAGGCTCAGTCTATGGTATTAAAATTATACTAAAAAACTAAATATGGTAAAAAGAAAAAGAGTACTATTTCTTTTGTTCACCAATGAAGTCTCATTTTATATCAACTTTGGTTTTCCAATACAGTCTTCAGTAGTTTTTCCTGCTTTTAAATTTCTATGTTCACTAGTATGTGCTTGCAGTACATGATGATTATATTCATCCCGAGGAGGTGGTACAAGTACAGGGCACATCTTAATTCTTATATCCGTTTACCTCCTCGCCTTTCTCCCTCCATGTCTTTGTTATCAAAGTCCTTGAAATAGAGTTTTTCAGGCTTTAAGGTTGCTCACATGATTTGAAGAAGCCAAAGTTTAAATCATTACACAATGGTAGGAGAAATGTAAGTTGAAGTGTGAACAGGAGCAGGTTGGAATGCAGAGGAAGGGACATTTAGTCCGCTGTAAGTATGGCCTCAGAAATGCCTCAGCCAGGAGGGAGAGCGTGCTTACATTCTTGGAGGAGAGTTACAAACTGGTCAAATGGAAAACTGGGACAGTCATTAGTTCACCATTGCAATCAGATGAAACCGCAAGCTGAATGAGGCCTGGGTGTGTTTGAGGTCATTTCTGAATGTACAGGGCAGGGTAGAAAGCGGCAGAAAATGACACTGGGTAGAGGGGGCCCAGACCCTCACAGATCCACACTCCATGCTTAGGATGTGGGTCTGTGAGGAATTTCATATTACCACACTGACTCCAGTGGAAAGATGGAGGGAGGGAGGTGAGGTTAGAACAAAAGGGCCAAATTTCAAGATAAGGAATGGGAAGAAAGAGATTTTTTGAAAAAAACTGTATAGGTCATTTAAGGCTAAAACATGTATGCCAAATTTTCTAATTTTTCTGTTTACCACATTATTTTTCAAAATAAGGTTTGACTTGGTTGATCTATGTTCTGTTATATTTGCGTTTATTTAAGTAACTTTATACTTCCCTATTTTCTTTGGGATATTCTTTTTTATTGCATTGGAAACAGAATATCAAATTTCAACTTTG
>PVLD010034032.1:0-13068 GCA_004027595.1 Dinomys branickii | reverse complement strand
CAATTATATTCATTTCTCAAAACCCAGTGCAATGGCCTTTCCTCCTTTAGCTCACATCTACACACTAATAAGACTGCAGATTTGTTTGCTTCAGAGTACCCTTGGAAACCAAATTTTGCCTCATTGTCCCTACACATTCCATTCATTTGAACACTAAGGAAACATAAGAAAGTGCTCGGTTTCTGCTGGGGGAATTTTTGTGCTGGCTTATACTGGCTCAAGAGAATCGGGTGTTAAATGCACAGTAACTGTGAGCTGCTTGTTAAAGCCACCTTTGGTAGCTTGAAATCAGCTATAGTAGGAATATTTACCCACAGAAACTGGCAAATACTGAAATCAAGAGGTTTTTTTTACCTAGCTGGTTTACCTGAGCATCACTAATTTATCTATGTTATTCAGATCATCCTAGTCCCTGGATATAAAGCATGTTCTGAAGCAGAAAGTGTTCAGAACTCATATATTTATCTGCCTTCGGTAGGATAACCACCACTTCATGCCAGTGTATCTAGGCCTTTCCTGATTTGAGCATGAAATTCCTGTATTCCAGAAGATCTCCTCAGTCTGGTCAAACCGAGGATGGTTGGTTACCTCAGCCTTAGTTAAATTTCTCTAGCAATAGACCTTAGATGGAGCTTCCTATAGAAGTTATTTATTGTGTGAGCACTCTCTGGTGAAGAAGGAGGAAAGCCAGCTGAATTATGAAGGATTCTGGTGAAAGAGGCAACCTAAGCCAGGAGGCTGAGAATAGCTTCAGCCTAATCCCACAGGGAGCTCTGGAATAAGAACTGCACCACAAGGCTGGCACAACCTTGAGGCAGAGGCTGGGTTTGTTTTCTCTCAAGTCAGTCAGTCATTGGTGGATTTCTGGAGAGCGGTTGGCAAAGTAATTTCCATTTAGTGAAACGAGGGTTTTTGGTGAAAGGGACAATGGGCCATAGTAGCCAATGCGAACAACTGCTGGGGAATAGGTGCGTTAGCCTGGTAAAAGGGATCTGAATGGGACCCCAATAGTATTGACTCTCCCAGGCCTTACGAAGTTATTATAAGTCCACGCATACTCTGGTCTTAAAGCTAAATGTTGGTACTTAGCTTGATCACTAACTACCGCTCCTTTGCTGTGTAGCTACATAAAGAGATCTGGTGGCTTGGCAAACATGATGCAGGTTCTTTCTTAGTTCATCTTCACTATAACAGATTCCACTGGGCTCCAGGAGGCTGTAGGGCAAGGAGACACACAGTTCTGAGTCACTTTCATGACATGGGCTCTATTTTACTGGAATAGTGGCTTTGAAAGGTATATTTTTATACTCCCCAGAAAATGAAGGCATTTGTGAGTTTGGCCTAGGGTAGCACTTTGTCATCTGTCCCAGAATACAAAGTTTTGCACAACAGAAATGGTGGAATCACATCCCTATGGGCAAAAATCATTACACTCATTTTTCTATTTGGATGTTTTCCATTTTCAGAACACAACCAGTTTGGGATTACAAAATACTTTTTGGTGAGAACTTTGAAGTAGGGACAAAAGGCATTTTGTTCTTTTGTAGACTTACATAAACTGTTCCTTGTTTAAAAACTATTCTCCTAGATTTTAAAATAGACTAGCAGATATCAGCAAGGAAATTCACCTCTATTTCAGTTCACAACAGGTATTGCTATGTTATGTGCTGTATCTGCTTAAGGATATAAGGACAGGAATAAGTTTGGGTGATGCGGGGTGTTTTCAGGATACAGAGACACATAAAGAAGGATGGGAGCAACAGTCACCAGGAAACATATGTTTGCTTCTCTCTATAGATGCATTTGCTGCCATAGACTTCAACTATCACAGCATCTTAGCTTCTCCCTTTTCTTCATAATGTACTTTCTACTAATAATTTCTATGTCCTTATGACTTCTATTTTCTTCCTTTATTCTCTGACTTTTGCACTTCTCCTCCATCTATGTTTGTCTCTGTGTTTTTACAACCAAGATCTTCAAGAAAGAATATCTCATGAAGGAGTTATTTTATTTCTATCTAAGAGTCAGGCCACTGAATAAGGTACAGGCTAAACAGTAAACCAGGCTTGCTGGTCTTGGGTACAATTGGGCCAAATAATTCTTTGTTGTTGGGAGCCATCCTATGCATTATCCTTGGCAAGAACCCTAGCCTCTCCCCACCACATGCCAGTAATATACTATCTCCTGCCTCAGTTATTACAACCAAACTGTCTCCAGGCATTGCCAAATATCCCCTGGGTGGTGAAATTTGCCCCGATTGAGAACCAGTCTTTTATATGAATCCCTGCACAGTAAGTAGCTATTGGGGTTTTCTGAAACACTAATAATTTGAAATGACTTTTCTCCACCCCTAGGTCCCCATCAGTCAAGGGGAGTGTCCCCAGCAGACAGTATTCATGAATTGCTTCATTGTCTTACCCATAATCACACCTCAGTGGGCAGCTTTTGATCAGTATGGAAGTATAAAAACCCAGGCATTTTGGCCCAAGTCAGGAAGTCTCTTCACTCAAGAGCTCCTGTGGTGTTGACTGATACTGTCCCTGGGCTACTTCCAAGATTGACTTCTCCTTCTGCCCATCTCTGCTTCTTCCTCCTCCTTCTTTCAGTTGCTGATTTCAGTGTTGTCTTAGAGTCTTTTCCCAAAGGAACCTAACTGGTGAGGGGCAATGGAAATGACTGGCATTTTAAAGTGTCTGAACAAAAGGGCATTTTAATAAGCCCATTAGTCTCTTGTTAATTTGACTTACTCCTGTTTTTATAATGAGGTGGCTGATTTTGTCCAATATAAGTAGAGATGATCATTATTTAAGGTGTCTGACCTCATGATCTCCATTAATAGGTAAGGACTTTAGGGACAACGTAAAATTACATCAGCTTCTTGCCTTACATCTTAAGCTCAATGGCATACATGCCAATGACAGGCAAGAGTGAGCGTGTGAGATGGTTGATGAAATAGATCATAAAAGGAAATTAGTCAGAGTATAAGCAGCTTGAGGATGAAGGACAGGCATTGCTCTTTATTTCATTTCTTGTATCTGAAACAACACATCATATATAGGTTGGGGATATGCCTTGATTGAATGAACAATTGGGCACTTAATAAATTATTCCTATTGTAATATAATAGGAGAGAATTTAGTCTAGTCCCTGATCTAAAGTCCTAAGAAGCTAATGAGTTTCACTTTTTTCAATCAACTAAGAATTGATTTCTATTGAGTGACTGAGTAAACTAAACTGTGTTCTAGAAACTGGGAAAATTAGCAGTAAATGAAGCCAAAGTTCTTTTTCATAGAGTTTCAATTTTCATAAAAAAATATGAGCTATCGATTTATGATGAGCTTGATATAGAACAAAGCAATATAAAGGGGCTAGACGCTAAGGGAAGGGGACTTTTAAATGGAGTGGTTGGGAGCAGTGACACTTTGAAGTAGAGAAGGGCTATATCAGGTAGATATTGGGTGACAAAATGTTTCAGGTAGAGAATTTAGGGCATGTGGTGGTTACTCTTGATTCTCAACTTGATTGTCAACTTCCAGGTTTGTGCTCGTGGGTGGGGAGTCATGCCAGGGTATACCTTGTCCCTGGCCCCTTTTGCTTTGGCTCCATTGCTTACTGGCTGCTTTCTGGCTGCCATGAGGTGGGTGGCAAGGGCCAGAGCTTTGGAATTTATTTTTAGTGAGAAGGGAAGCCTTAGGTTTCTAAGCTAAGAAATGTCATGTACCTGGCGCGTTCTTACTAGCTGTGCCTATATCATTCATTTATGTATTTATTAACCAACACTAAGCTCTTCAAATATAAGGATAAAGACAGAATTCTAGCCTTGGGACACTCAGATTCTAAACAATATAGATAGACCTATAAAAAAGAAAAAGAAAAAACTTCTCTAGTGATAGTAAATAGTGTTTGCTGCAGTAGAGTAAGTAGAAATAGAATCTAATTCTGCAGTGAAGGAAATAGGAGGCTTTATCTTGACTAGTATTAATGCACTATCCCCAAGACAGAGGGCATTCTATCTGATAGGAGTCTAGCAAAGAATGCTTCTAATTGCTTGGTCCTTGCTTTCAATTAGCAAGAGTCACAGATGCATTCTTTAGCAAGAAATCAAGTTCTCCGTTTCACTTAGCCATTCTGATAAGATAAATATTCCCTTTTCCAATTTTATGAATAGTCTCCTTATATTCCCTTTGTTCAGAAAAGGGGTTTCTTATGTATGTTTAATGAATATAAATATAGGTTTTAGAGAGGGTTAATGTTTTAATGAGATAGAAGTAGGCAGACAAGAGAGAGTAATTAAAGGATTAGTCAACATAGGGACAATTTGATGTGAAAGAGAAATACTGAGCAAGAAATGTCTGGAAAAAAAACAGAAGAATAAGATGAGTTCATTTACGGTGTGAGTTAAGGACAGAAAGAATTTATTCTCCAAAGATAAAAAATGAGAGAGTTTGTCTTAGTCTGTTTTCAGTTGCCAAAACAGACTACCTGAAACTCCGTATTTTATAAAGAAAAGGGATTTGTTTAGCTCACAATTTTTGAAGCTAAAAACACATGGTCAGACAATCTCATTGGCTGAGCCTCTGGTAAAGCCTCCCTTAGCTACATCACCTGGTAGATGACATTACACTAGCAGGAATATTTCTTGCATCTGACACAGCACATTGTATATAGGGGCAAGGTATGCCTCCCTGACATGAACAGCTGGGCACTTGAGAAATTATTCCCACTGTGATACAGCTGGAGATCATATGACAAACAAGGGAGCCAGACAAAGATGAGTTACTTTTGCTCTTTTGTAATGTCTTAGATACTTTTCTCTCATTGCTGGGACAAAATATTTGACACTCAAGTTAAAAAGGGAAAGGTTTATTTAGCTCACAGTTTGTGGAGCTTTCAGTCCATAATCAGCTGACTCGAAGGCAGAGTGGCATGGCAGAGGGACAACTATTCATGGCAGGTAGAAGACAGCAAGAACAACAAGAGCAAAAGAGAGAGAAGCATGCCTCCTTTCCTCCTTTATGTTGTATGCTGGCTATCTGCCCTAGGGCAGGTATAGCATTTATGCCTCTAATCCCAGCACTAGACAATGAACCAGTCACAAACTCTAGATTCAGCCACCTCCAAAAGTCTGCCCCACATGACTGCATGAAGCTTTGGAGGGGGCGTATCCAGACACAAACTATAACATATAATTCACTCTTGAAAACAAAGCAGGTAAGGACTTTAGGGACAACGTAAAATTACATCAGCTTCTTGCCTTACATCTTAAGCAAGAGATGAGAACTATCTTAATCTTTTCAGAGGGCATTGCCCCTAATTCCCACTAGGCTCCATCTTTTAAATATTCTACCACCTCAATACTGCCACACTGAGGACAAAGCCTCTAACACATGAATCCTTGGAGGGACACACTAAATCCCAACCATAGTAGAGTTTGTGCTGTAAAACTTGACCTAGGCTGGCTATCATGGGAGAGACATTCGTTCAAAACCTTAGTCTAGGAGGTGTGGAGTAGATTTATCTATTGGAAGCAGTAAGAGAAGAGAAACAGCATTGAGCTGAATCTCCAGTTATTCCTAGAGCCTAAAATAAAAATTCACAAGGACTTTGCTATCTTAGGGCAAGATACCGGGTACCAAGGCTTGTATCTTTAAACAAGATAGTATGTAATTTCAGATCAGAGTGTTCCTAGAACAGATAACCCACACAAATTTAAACAGGATAAGAAGAAAGACAGTAAGTTTAGTAAAGCAAAATTTTACTTAAAAATCAGAACTGAAGATTGAAATTAAACTGAAAATATCTGGTTGGTTTCATTTCTTTCTATAAATACTTAACTATTTGTTTTGAATTCCTAAGCAGTGCTGATATAAAATGATAAAAGACAGTTGATTTTCATAGTTGACTCCAGCATCAAGATGCCAAAAGGAAGATTTATCTCCTTTCATGTTTTACTACTCTGAGAACCACATAAAATTATTTTGAAGCACCAGAAAAGGGCTAGAAATAGAAGAAGAGGGATTATTTCCTTGAGCTGTTCCCTGGACTCATGCTTTGGTGATTAACAGTTTCACTCTAGAATCACAGAGTTGGTCTCATTTTTCTGATGATCCTGGGATTCCTTACATTGATGTGAGGTTGGTTCACGGAATAAGTATCCCAATAACCCCTTATACTAAGGATAATGGTAATAAAAGTAGGCATAAGAATAGATAAAAGTCATTCAGACTTTGTTCTTCTAACACTGAAGGAGGATTTTATATGAATTAACCTGTGTGATCCTCACAAATCTTGTAAAATAAGATATATTATCATCTCCATTTCACAGAAAAGAAAACTGACACCAAGCACATTAATAACATATTCAACTTCATGCTTGGAACCATTACAGATTATTAGCTTTAGATAAGGGTTTCCAGGAACTAGGAAGTGTGGCCCATAGCCTCAAGAGCATAGACTTAAAGAGATAAATCCTACTCATCCTCGAATGAGAGTAGAAGCGGCTAAACCAGTGGAAGTGACTGGTTTGGCAATATTTTCTATTCTTTAATCCCTTTGATCTTTCTTTTCTCTCTTCTTTCTCCCTCTCAGTCACTTGTGTGCACAATAATGGTGGTAACAAAGCACCCCCTAGATCAGGTGGCTTGCTTCTTATTTCTGAGGCACAGAGCTTCTAATCTCTTTCTTATGAGCTAGAGAAAACTTCATTGTGTAGTGCTGCTCCATGCTACAGGTTGGCTGGCTTTGCCTCCAGGCTGTGAATTCAGTTTAAATTATCTCTTAATATGTTGGGTTTTGAGACCCAGGTTGAAGGATCAGAAGCCACCTAGGGCATGTTCTTGTGGCAGATTGCCAGAGCCTAAGAGCACAAGTCTCTGTGCACAGCCTTTCTGCTAAAGCAAGTCTCCTGGCAGCCAAGGTCAAGGGGCTGAGAAACACACTCTGGTTGTCCTGAGACTGTGGCTAAAGTATGTGTGTTTAATTCTTTTACAGTGGAGTCCAGAACAGGTCCAAAGTTCAATCTCTCCCACCCTCTTGTTGCTTTAATTGCTGTCTTAGCCTTAGCTCTTTCTTACTCTTCTCATCTTGATTTCTAAATGGATATATATCTCTTCTACAGTCATTTAGTTTTTAATATCTGAGTTGCTCCCTACTGTCTCAGGTTGCCAATTTTACTTCCTTGAAATTTCCCTGGTGCCTAATACAATACTGTTCACACAAAGAGCATTCAGCAAATGGTGTTGACTGCCTGCCGTCTTTTAAAAGCACATCTGGAGAGACACTAAAGGCACCTGGCAATATTGCACTGACTTGTTAGTAACCTGACTTAACCCAGATGGCCCAGGGACTGTAACCACCATTATCTAGAGGAAAACTCTCTTGTAATGAAGGCAACCACCTCTGTTCAAATTTACTCAGAAATTCCAAGAGCAGAAGTTAGTCAAGGCCTTATGTATGTAGAAGCCTGTCCCCCATCTGACCTGATGAGGCCTGATTACATTTCTACTCTCCTCACGATCACAACAAGGTTCTCCAAGTTTTTCTGGAAGCCAATTTGAAGGAGCCTTTCTTTCTCGTGTAATGCCACCCAGTACAACTTATTAGACTCTGTGGTACTGTGCAGCCAGCAATACAGGATTTTATAGTGTTATCTCTGCAACTCAGTCACCTTGCCAAGTGGTTTAGTACAAACTCTTGACTTCCCAGATCAAATGTAAGCCTGTTACTCTAAATGACTTGGCAATCTACTGACAAATCCCATGGTGTGGTATTCTGTTCACCAAGTACAATGGTCTCAGAGCTCAGTGTCAGCTGACAGCTCGTATAATATTTACAGGTTGTTATTCGTGAGGCATTTTAGTTAGCCATAAAGGTTTTCACAGCCATGGCAGACGTTAGAGGTCTCATTCATCACTCCTGTGACCTTCCCCTCTGGAATGTTGCCCATCTGTCTCTCCTGGTGAAATCTGCCCATCTTTGAAAGTTTAGTAAGTGATCTTAAAGTTTTCATTGAATCTTTACTTTTGATATATGATATAGGCATACAAAGCACCATTCTTAATTTAATTTAATGTTTTTAAAAGCATTAAATTTAACTTGGGCTTTCAGATAAATGACAGAAAACATACTCTGGCTACAGGAACAATATGTATGAGAAAAACTAGAAATCACAGAGAAATAAATTCCCTCTGCCCCTTTGCTTGTGTGTGTGTGTGTGTGTGTGTGTGTGTGTGTGCGCGTGTGTGTGTGTGTGTTAAGAACACTAAATATGAAATATATCCTCTTAAAATTTTAGGTGCACAACACTACGTTCTACACCACATCTCCATAATTCATTCATCTCACGTAACTGAATCTTTACACCCATTGCGCAATGAGGCCCCATTTCTTTACCCCCATCCATAAACATTATTCCATTTTCCATAAGGCTGATTATTTTTAAACACCTCCTATAAGTGAAATCATGTAATATTTATCCATCAGACACATTGACTACTTGGCATGTCTTCCAGACCCATCCGTAGTGTCACAAATGGCAGGATTTCTTTCTTGTTTAAAGGTGACTGATAACCCATTGTATGAAAATGTGTTATATACACAGAGTGCCCTTTTCACAGGCTGCCTTCCTTAAATAGTCCAGCCATTCTTATAGCTTCGGCTCTATTCCTATAGTCCCATCCTCTGTACTCGAATATTGATGAAAAGATTCACCGTTCAAGCATTTTAACACAAATACATCATTTGTCAAAATTTTCTTCTCAGCTCATTTTTGTGCCAATGAAACCCCTCAATTGCCTAATAACTAAGTCTTTAAAATATGGGTCATTTGTCCTCACTGCCTCTGGACACCAAATTCACTTACGAATTATCTCTTAGCTCTACTCTCCTACCTGTAATTCAGAACAATCTGCTCGTCTTTCCTTCACAGGGACTCTTTAATTATAAAATAGTTTATGGCCCTCTGTTTTGCACTGTAGAAAATGTAAACAAATCTGTTTATCATTGGTACTGATGAAAACTTTAGGGAGCAGATGCCATTGGTCTAAGAATATAGAGACGCAGAGAGGAGCCACAAGCCCATTTAGATGGTATTAAAAGGGCTTTTTTCTGACGTCCTTTGTATTGTTTACAGCACACTGATAGTAGTCAAGAGTGGATTCAAGGGCTGAAGACAAATATGCCCAACTGAAGCAGGGAGGTTGATTCGATAATTATCATCTTTCAAATAACATCTCACAGATATGTGATTATAAGCATTATTTATATAGTGCTTAACGTTTTGCAAACCAATCTTACGTTGATTTTAATATTTTATTCTAATGCCATTTCAGTGAGGAAGATATAACCATTCTCATATTGCATATAAGGGAAATAGGGCTCAGGGAGGAAAACACTGTGCTTAAGATCGTGAGGTGCTGGTAGAGGAATGATGCAAATACAGGCCTGCGTCTATGCTCTGTACGTTCCACTTGACCTCCCAGTGCTGGGTGGGCTTCGAAATGGAAAGCCAGTGCGCTGGGTGCCTTTCTAAATTCAAAGAGTTTGCAGCCTATCAAGCAAAGAGGGAGTGTGAGAGGCATGTTCTCAGTAATCCACTGAATCAAGGAGTGTATCTAATATGCCTGAAGAACTATAACAACAAAATACCATTGACCTGCAGAAAATGGATTTTTCTTTTGCCAGGTGGATCAATAAAGAAAGACTTCTGGCAGGAGTATAATTCATATAAAATGTTTTTAAATGTTCATAGCCTTTAATCAAGTGAATATATTTCTAGGAACCTTGCTTAAGAAAATTAACAAAAATATTTGCAACGATTTTTGTACAAAGATGTCCATTGTGGCCTTACTTATAACAGTGAAAAACTAGAAAAATCTAAACGTTTTGAAAGAGAGAATTTCTTCAGTAAATCATGGTTCATCTATTAACAGAATGTTGTTCAGCCATTAAAAATCTATTATAGCCGGGTGTGGTGGTGCACGCCTGTAATGCTAGCACTCGGGAGGCTGAGGCAGGAGGATCCTTGCGAGTTCAAGACCAGCCTGCACTACAAAGAGAGCTCAAGGCCAGCCTGAACTGTATAGTGAGACCTTGTCTCAAAAAGACAAAAATAATCTATTATAACACAGCAAGCCCACTCGTAAACATTCATCTTAGAGAAATGAAAACTATGCTTACAAAAAACCTGGACACAAACATTCACACAAGCATAATTTCTGATTACCACATACTGGAAACAGCCTAACCATCATTCAACAATCGAGTGGCCAAATATACTATGACACACCCAAGTAATGGAGTGCTCCTTAGCAATTAAAATGAACAAATCATTGATATGCACAGCAATATGGATGAATCTCAGATGCATTGTACACACAGCAATATGGATGAACCTCAGTGCAAGTGAAAGGAACAGGCAGCAGCAGCAGATTTCATCACACCTCTCAGAACAGATGCAATTGAAAAGTTATGAATTGCTTATTTTTTTTTTACTGTCCTATGTAATATATTTGAACCACAGTCAGCTGTGAGCCCCTGGAACTACAGAAAGCAAAAGTACAGATAAGGAGGGACAGCTACTAAAGAAAAGTCTGGAAAGAATGTAACAACTGTTTTAATCACTGTTCATAGATTTCCTGAAGCATAGACAGGAAGCACTGGAAGGACGGGGGGAATAAAATGAGATAACACAAGGTTGTCAAGGCCCTTGGATACTAAGAGAAGAAATTTTTATATGTTTATATACAGAGGAATATGGAAGACAGTTGAGTGTGGGAGAATTCTGTGTTCTCAATAGTACTCTGGAGAAGTGTATCTATGAGTGCTCTACTGGTACAGCTGAGGAGCTGGAAACCTGCAGAAGCCCTGAGGCTATTGCCATCGTGAGACCCTGAGGGGGTATCTGTGCTTTCCCTCTTCCTACCCGCTTTCACCACTTCCCTGTATTTCTCTGTGGGCTGAGAATGGGGGCTGCACGCATGGAGTCCCTAACCTGCTTAACTTCAAGATGGCTTTGGCCAGTAGATCACCATAGTTGGGGCTGGGGGGAAGATGGAGAATGAGGTCGAGCTGCTTCTTCCCTTGACTCAGCCCTTGCCTGCTTCTCTTGACCGACAGCCCTGTCCTTTGACCCTCTTTACCCAGTACACATGCAAAATGACTCCTCATTTTAATACTCTGCCTTATGATTTCCCTGAATGTATCTCTAGGAACAACCCTTTTATTAAACTCTTCTCACCCAGTTTGAAGGTGGCGTCTGTTTCCTGTAAAGACTCTAACAGATACTAATCCCATTTAAATAAGAAAGTCTGTAAGGACATGGGACATGTTAAGACCTCTTTCCTTACCACACTTCACCCTGCTTTACCCTTACCTGCAAATACCAACACGGGTCTAAATACAAATTGCACATACAGTAAATTCTAGTTGATTGATTTTAATGCTGGAATGGAGATATGCTCAATAAAAAATATCCTTCAAAACCAAAATTATGTGCAAAATAGCGGGAAATGTATCCCTTCTTTACAGTGCTAGAGATCAAATCCAGGGCTTTGCATATGCTAGGCAAGTGCTCTAGCACTGAGCTGCATCCCAAGACCTATAACTGTGTCCTTCTTATTCACGGCAGTAGTAGTAGCATTTTATCCTGTGCCTAGCACAAGGGAGTTACTCTGTAAAAATTTTTTTCATAGTCAGTGAAGTGATATTAGGTATTGTTTTGTCTCTTGAGGAACTGGCTCTCTGTTTTTGTCTTCACCAATGCAAATAAGTCTCATTTTAGCTCCTTTGAAATTAGTTTCTCTGAACCAATCAAATTATTTCTGTTGGGCACTTAGAACAGAGGCCATGGTGGAAATTTTAGACCAGGGTGAGGCAGATTTTGACCAGAATAAAAGAAGTTGTTTCTAATAACCACAAAAGCTTTCAGAAATTCAAAAGAGCTCCTTTACACCATGGTAACAATGGCCAGGATCTGATATATATGCCTGTAATCCTAGCTACTTGGGAGGCTCAGATTGTAGGATCACAAGTTTGAGGACAGCCTGGGTGATTTAGCAAGAGCTTGTCTCAAAATTGAATGAATGAAAAGGGCTGGGATGTTCCTCTCTGGGAGCACCCCCTAGGCTTGATCCCCAGTACCAGAAAAGACAAAACAAAGCAATGTGGTGACCATGAAGTTGTTCAAGCAGGTCCTGGAAAATGTGGTAGAAATGATTTAAAAGGTAAATGTAGAAATCAGATATAATGTATAGAACTTAGATTAGATGACATTATAATCCCTTTTAAGATTTATTTATTTTCTCAGGGATTTTTGCAAATATTTATTGAGTACCTGTTCCATGCCACACATGACGTTCAGAGGCTAGACAGACCTCATTGTAGTCCTGGGTGCACTCTTGACTAGCTGTGTGATCCGAGTGAATGTGGGAAACATTCTGCAGCCTGGGCTTCTTCCTCTGTGATAGTGGGTCAGCGTAACTTCCTTGTACAGTTGGGAGGATTACATTAAGTAGTATGCAGTCCAGGCCACATAGCAGACATGCAATATTTGTTTTCTACTTCCTAAATCATCTAATTTCATTTTGGATAATCAGTGAAAATTGGGATGTATTGCTTACTGATTTAGAGCCCTAGATATGCTATTTCGTATCATCATAATAGTTTCATAATTTGTAAAATAAAAATCATACCTACTGCAGAGGTCATCATGAGTACCAAGTGAGCTAGTTTTGGTTACATTTAGGCACATGACATTTTTAATAACTCCTTGTTCTTCTCCCCACCTTTCCTGCTCTAGATCAAGTATTCTCAGTGGGAATGAGTTAGCCCCAAACAAGGCAAAAGTTGGTTCCTGGAGAAATTTTTTTAAATTACTCTTTTTTGTGTAAAGCACAAAAATACACAATATGTAAACACACACACACAGAACATCTGTGATATTAAAATTTGATGGAGGGTACAGCAATTAGAAAAAATGTCTATAAAACTCCCGGGGGAAGCTAGCCATGGTGGTGCACACGTGTCACCCTGGCACTTGGGAGACTGAAGTAGGAGGATCATCATGAGTTT
>PVLD010034031.1:0-13070 GCA_004027595.1 Dinomys branickii | reverse complement strand
GCTATCTCCAGATCAGCAGTCTCTGGGGCTTGACATCTGTGCCAGGATGAGGGATACTGACAATGCCTGGACCCTGCCCACCACCAAGATCAAATCTGTCCCAATACCTGATCCTCAGGTACCACACGGAAGTGTGCAAGACCAATACCCTACGGCAAATCGCTGAAATGTTAATGTGAAACTGCTCTGAAAATGCACAGTTTCTTAATGTGAAGAGCAAATGCCACATTGCTTCCCTCCAGTCCTGGCAGCAGCAGTGCCTGCCTGTGCCCCCTGAGGTGGTCTCAGCATTTCTCGGGCCTGCTTCTCTTCACACCCATGACAACTGCACCCAGACCAGGGGCCACAGGAGGCACGGGCCTGCCCCTGCCTGGGCCTCCCCAAGAACACACATGTCGGCCAAGCTGAGCACCCAGAGGGCCCCAGGGCAACCAAGGTGGTGTCAAAATCCCTGCAATGACCTGTGTGACCTTTACTCCTCAAAGTTACCCTGAGTGTCTGGGGCAGGGTCCGGCAAACTGTCTTTTCTGTGAAAGGCAGGTGAGGAACACTGAGAGTGTGGCGGGCTGTGCATCTCGGCAGCAACTGCTCACCTGTCAAGAGCGCCAGCCACACACAGAGCGCTGGCTGTGCTTCAGCTAAAGTCTACAGACACATCTGAAATCCACACGTTGTTCAGGTGAAACACAGTACTTACTGCTCCTCTTCGGGAGTTTTGAAAACACGAGAGCCGTTCTTACCTCACAGGTGACGTGAGACAGGCGCGGGGCTGGCTTTGGCCTTAGAGAAGCAGCTGGCCAACCTGGGCCCCAGGCCCCGACCCCTGTCATTTTCATTCTTAACAAGCTTCTCAGGGCTCCTCAGTTACCCACGGGAACCAGTCAGAAAGGGGGAGGGGCTGTCCAAGGCAATCAGAGCACAAAGAGCCGCTAAATTAAGAGAAGACACAGTCTACACACAAGAATCCAAGACGCCCAGTAGCCTGGCATGAGACAGCGATGCCAGCACCTCAAAGGCATCACTGGTGGAGGTGGCCGCTAACATTTCTAATGGCCCATGTCATCAAATTACGAGTTAGGATACACTCTGGGCGCTTTAAGGAATCGGGAGAGTAGAGCAGTGCAAAAGCATCGCTACCAACAATGCTTGAAAAACAAACACGCTCTGCCTGGCGAGCAAATACTCAGATGCCCGGAGTGCCACAAATCCCAGTTCCACGTAGCCATCCCTCAGTGCCAACGGCGCAGTGTCAGGTACCCGAACCACACAGGGAAAGCGAGTCACACAGGGCTTGTGAGTCGAGGGGGCCGAGGCAGGAGCCTGTGTTACTCCAGCGCCCTTTCAAGGCACTTGAGGTTCCATCTCCATGCATTAGTCACCATTTCCGAAACTTATCAAGAGTTTTTCTCTTCTCAGTCCCAAGAATCTCCTCTTACCCTGGCCGTGCTCCACCTGGTGGCACCTGTCGGCCCCGCTCTCCATTCTTAAACCTTTGGTCTTCTTTCGGTAAGGGCCGTTGACCTCCATAGCCAGGCCATCAGTGAGCAGGACGCTGCCCTCGGATCTCTGGAAATGGTGGACGGTCTCACAGCTTGAGACCTTCGGTGAGTGCAGTCCTGGTTCTTTTGCAGAGTCTTCTGATATCTCTGAGTACCTCCTCTTTCTCTTCTGTTTAAGTCTGTAGAGGTCAGTGTCAGAGTTCGCCAGCACAACATCTGGATCTAGCTGATGCCTGCAGAAGTAGCAGCCAGAAATTAG
Organism: Dinomys branickii; assembly: GCA_004027595.1. Lineage (NCBI taxonomy): Eukaryota > Metazoa > Chordata > Mammalia > Rodentia > Dinomyidae > Dinomys > Dinomys branickii. Next base: position 11,312 of record PVLD010034031.1, on the reverse strand, counting down.
CAACCCAAACACCAGCACCACCTCAGACAGGACCTGGCACTGTCAGGACCACTTACTGAGGAAACTCAATGTACAGGCACAGGTAAATGCTTACCTAGTTAAAAATTACTACTTGCAGCTATAGTAATTTTTAAACCCAGGGCCATAAATTCACCAGCTTCAACTCCACACCTGGCTCCCACCCCTCTGTGGTACTGGGTCTGTCAGCCTGGACGGTGAAGTCTCAGGACCCTCGGAGAGGAGGAATTCAGACCCCACTGGCAGTGCCCACCCTCACCTGTCATCTCCTTCCTGGTGTTTGTCTTTAGATTTCTTCTCCTGCTTTGATATTTCGGGCCTCTTCGCCTTAGGCTCTTCCAAGTCTTTGGATGGGCTCCTGGGGCCTTTCTTCTCCCTGAGACTGTTGTTCATTTCTAGGCTGTCACACCTGCGTTTGCGTCTGTTTGTGTTTTTGTGCTCATGTAAATGATCCGAGAGGCCGCAGCCACTGCTGTGAGCTCCAAAGGCAGCCTTCTCCTGGGGGCAGCGCTCAGGGTGCAGAGGGAAAGGGGGTGTGGCTCTTGTGCGCAGCCCACGGTGGTGGGTCCGCTCCTGCGCCTGGTTCTGCTCCCAGCCCTTCCTGGCCCGGGAGGAGCCCTCGTATGGCTGCTTCATACTTGGTTCCCAGACTGGGTAGGGGGTGTACCTGTCGGAGTAGTACCTGCACCTGGCCCACTGCATCTTCTCGGGGGAGTGCTTCTCCCAGAGCCAGGCGTGCTCGCAGTCCGAGCAGTGGTACGGGCTCTGCTCCTGGTCAGCCCCGCTCCTGCTTCATGAGTGGTGGTAGCTACGCCTGCTCACACTGCAGTGCTCACCGGGACAGACTCTCTCACCACGGCACTGAGGGTGCCAGCTCCTCTTGCGGTGCTCTGGGCAGAGGCACTCCTGCTTGGTCGGACTCCTGCTCCGGCTCCTGCTCCGGCTGCTGCTCCTGCCTTTCTGAACACGTTCTCCCCTGGAGGATGGGTCTCCACGGTTACGATGATGTGTTTTTCTAACGCTGTCGGAGAGCACCAAAGACTCCTTAAATTTGTGGCAGAGACTTGTAATGGGGCCCGGTTGCTCGAGGGAGCCAGTGGCTGCACTGCCCATCTCAAGCTCCACAGCAAGGGCCCCTGACGGACTTCTCTCTGTTCCAGGTGGACTGCATCCCCGCCAAAGGAGAGACACAAGACAATTGTCAGCACGACTGCTACATAGGTTTTGTCATGGCTTACATTTACTGAATATTTTATCACTTTAAATATAGCTGACTATAAACCACTATCAGGCCATTATCTCTGGACACCAAGTTTTCTCTGTTTTGTGGTTTTTTTTGTGTGTGTGGTACTGGGGATCGAACTCAGGACCCTGCGCTTGCTAGGCAAGCGCTTATTCCACTGAGCTATATCCCCAGCCCCCTAAGTTTTCTCATTGAATAAAAATAAAATGTATATCAATCCTGTTTTTCAGTAACAATAATTCTATAGCTCTGGGCTTTTCCTGCTTCCAGATGGACTTCTTATTCTTAAGAACTAAGTCTGACCAAAAGAGCCCAGTGACGACCGGCTGCTGCCTTCCCTGGCTCCCTTCTAACTCTTGGATCCTCAGAAGCAGAGCAGCTCTTTCCCAACAGAGCAAACAGCTCCTCAAATTATAGAAAGCAAAGACTCATGGAGGCTCTGGGAAAAACTCCTATAGGAAATGAGGGCTGACCTTGGCAGCTGGAAAGCCTCTGGCGCATCCTCAAGGTTAGCTGACAGCTGTAGGAAACCATAGAACAGCTACTGTGATCTCCACTCAGTGAGATGACCTGTACCGAGTCCCCTTGGGAAGTTAGTTGCCCTGAGTGTAGAAGGGGCCCTTGGGGCCACACACAAAGGAAGGCACGCTTGGCTGCATACTACATGGCCTTGTTTATGCAGATGCATAAGAATTCACTGCACATTGAATTCGATGACCGAAACCGAGGTGGATTAGGAAAGAAACAAGGGGAATGTCACTGTGCAAATGACAGTGCATCCAAGCCATTCTATCTTAAGGTAAAGCGGGAGCGTGTGTCCTCTGCCTCTCAGTTCTTAAACAATTCCACATCCCTAACTCTGTTCTCAGGGGATCTGGGGTTGCCACAGCGCCATGCAGGAAGGCTCCTCCCCCCACATCCTCACGTCAATGGGGGTGACAATCCCAGTTATACTACTACTGCAGTTTTCACAGACACTACACCTTCCGGGAATCTAACACTGGTGCCACTGAGAGAAGGTCACACTGTGATGTGGCCAGGACCTCACCACACATCGTCCCCACCACAGCAGGACAGCCCCGCTGGCAAAGGTGGACGCAGTGTCTACGTGGAATGGTCACACGGGCACCGGCGGGCGGACAGCGGCCACCACCTGAGGCCCTGTGTCCTGCGGCAGTAGTTCCACCTGCAGTTTCCCCAAGAGGCCTCCATGGCTGCGGTCCAGGTTCCTGTCCTCTTATTTCCAAGTTACACTACAGCTGCGCCTATCTATTGATTTTTCTTAAAACTGAATGCGAGGACAAATATTCTCTATGAATTTAATTTCACATTTCTAGAGAGGCCCTTACCACATCTTTGTTCTACAGCAGTGCTGGGACCCCTCTTTCTCTAAACTCAGCGTGCCCTTCACCAGCTCATTCATCACCGAAAAGGCGACATGAGAAGGCATGTGGACTTGGATGCAGACATGTGCACGGGCGCTGCTGGCCAGAGCTGGCGATGCAGAAGACAACGACAAGCAGTCGTAGGCTGTTTTCTAACTTCTCAAAGGCAAATTAACACACCCTATATCATCTGGGCGCTCCGGATGTCCCCAGTAGCACTTTTACAGAGGTCAAACGCTGACACACCCACTTCACAGTGTATTGCGAAGTTCACTTCCTCCGAATTTATTCTTACTTTACCTGGTTTCATCTGTCGAGCCCTCTACTCCATGGCTAAGTCCGGAGGTCTCTAGGGGTTTGTCCTCCACAAGAGAAGCCAAGGAAGCAGCTGGTAACAGCAATAAAAACAAAGACATTTCAGCACTAGCTGTGACCTCTGTGCTGACCGAAATCTGGCTGAGTGAACCCGCCATGGATGAGGCTCAAAGCCAAGCCTTCCCCAACCCACTCACTGCTCTAGGAAGACCATTTGCTTTAGAAAAGGGGTTTTCTGAGTGTAAAGCAGGCTGGACTTGGCAGCTGGCACCCTCGAATCACAGGCCGTTTTCCTTTGGGTCACTGCCTGTACTACTAGCACCACTTAGAGTGGCAGGTTCTTGAAGCTCGTGTGATGGGGCCTCCTCATCTTTAGCTGCATGGCCAGCAGAGTGAGCTGTGGCCATCCTGCCCACGCCGTTCTCCTTGGCCAGGCCCTTGGACTCTTCCTCAGACTCTGGATGACTCTGCATCATAGGGTACCAGCACTCGAGCTCACCTTGGATTTCCCATTCATCACTGGCTTGGAGCACGACTTGATTGGGGAGAGTGGCTTTGCTACTTTACTAGCAATGACATTATGGATGCATTCAAGGTAGACTGCATTGCAGAACAGTTTGTGATAGGAAGAGGAGGAACAGGCTTGTTACGGGCCGCCTAGGAATTGCTATGATTGAGCTGAGGTTGAGCTTGGGTAAACAGGCAACTTATGAATACTGATGATGAGTTTTTATTTCACAGAAGGTCTGTTAAGTGACCAGTTTTGAGAGAAGTAAAAGCATTAACAGGACTAGCCCTGTCGGCACTAGGATTTCCCTTAGGACTGGACCTGGAACTGCTTGGCATGTCTTTCCGTGGCCTGGTCCCCTTTAAGTGTAGTGATTTCTGCAAGGAAGAAAGCCACGGCCAGGTCAGCGCTCCAGAACCGGGGTCTGCTCCAGCCAGCGGCCCTCCCACTTTGGTCTTGTGACTGACAGGTCGCACAGATCATGAACGCTGCCCTTTCTTTTCATCTGCTCTATCCACGTGCACCTTTCACAGGCCCTAATTTTCTGGAAATTAATCCACACACAAGACAAATAATATCTGTCAGAACACAACCCTGTGGACATGGGTTCACATATGTTCTCCTTAGCTGGATTCCTGGGAGGCCACCACTGCACAGACAGAAGTAAGGCCAGCTTGCTGGCCTCCAAGCAAAGGACATGGATGGGAAGGCCATGTTAAGCGCTGCGTGTGGGGTATGGCTGCCTGTCGCCGACCAGTGGTGTCTCGGCATTGTACTCATGCAGCTCTGTTGCACTGGGTTCCATTACTACCCCTGAGCCACTAGGACAACACAGGTGGCAACTGGTTCACAGATGAATAGTGTTTGGCTTGTTGGAGTTTTCTCAAATATTTGAATTAGCTGCTGCCTTTAAAAAACCAAACAACTCTTGAAAAGTCAGTTGGGCTGGGGATATAGCTCAGTGGGGCAGAACCTGCCTGGCAAGTGCAAGGTAGTGAGTTGGATTCCTGGTACCAAAAAAGAAAAAGAGTCCATCACAGCTGCCCCTTTCCCTAGGCACATACTTTCTGGTCTGCCTGTGCCCCGCAGTCACTCTGAAGCACAGCCCAACTCAAGCTGGCTCTCAGCCCAGCTCACAAGGGCATTTAACCAAAGCAGAGCCCAATGTCTACCAAAAAAAGCATTCAACTAGATCATCTGACAGTTCAAACCAAACTCAAACTGAAAAGCTATAAAACCTGAAAGCAGCAATGATCTAGTGTAGTTCAAGCTGCAGGTGGCCTGGGCATGGGATCCCCGGGGGGTCTGGAGGGCAGGCCCCACCCTGCGGCCCGAGTCAGGTCTCTCAGGCACAAAGACACATGGGTATGATCACACCCTCAGTGACAGCAGATGGGAAAACAGCACACTCCTAAGACAGCTACATGTAGTGTCCTTGTACCAGGATCACTCTCCTGCTGTCTAACGTGAGTTGCGAACTCACTATCTGGCCCCTGAGTGGAGCCCAAGTCCACCGCGGGCACCAACCTTTAGATATGCTCACTCCAGATGTCCCTCTTGACCACCCTGAGATTCCTCTATGTTCAACATTTTGAAGTGAAGGATCTGCATAAACTTTTTTGACAAGAAATCCAGGTACAGAGAGGGTTTGAGGATAGACCTTACAGTGAGGAGAAAATCAGACACCCCCTCTGAAGTGTTACCTTTCTTGTGTGAGAGGGAAGCTGTGGGCCAATAAACCCGGGGGTGGCCTGCTTGCTGGTGACATCCCTCTGCCTGGCGACCTGGTGGGAAGAGGACTGGCCGGGCCGGCAGGTGGGATGCGTAAGTTCACTGATGTTTTCCACATCAGGGGACCTGGGGACAAAGAATGAGAGGGCTTAGGATGAAGAAGGGCATCTTAGTGGAGATGGATTTATAAACTCAGTCCTCTGAAAGACACCGATGGCAAAGATACTGCTTCTCAGTCACTGTGCACAGAGCCATCCAATGCATTAACTCCTTTAAGGGTGAGGGTTGGTGTCGGGGTGCTTAGCTCAGGACACAAAGGCGGCTGGGTAAAGAAACTCTGTATTCTGAGGATGCTGCTATCAGAAGCCTACTTTTTTGTTTGTATTCTTAAATTAAAAAGATATACCATTGTAGAAAACCTATAGTGTCCAGAAAAATACAGAAAGAACACGTCGCCCCTCAGAGATGGGTCTGCCTTGACTGGACAGATCATCCCCCGGCTTTGGCCCAATACCAGTGTCTAATACTCTGAACTGCTTTCCCTCTGTGTACACTCAGCACTTTCCCAAAGCGTTAAAGAAAAGGTTTATAACAATCACTCTTAGCAGGCGATGGGCAACTGAGCAAGACACTGTCACAAAAAAGACAGAAAAGAAAGAGATCACCCTTAACAACCGCATAATATTGCAGCACAGCATTCTGCCATTGTTGAACATTTTAGGGTATTCTTTTCTATTTTTAAACTTAGAAAAACTTTATTCTATAGTCTGGGGAAAATACTTTGTTCTATGTAGGCTAGTTTGATTGGAATTTTTATGTTTATTCAGTTACAGATAAAATCATCTATGGAGAAAACATGAAAATGGGTGCGAGGACCCGGGTACAAGACGAAGGTCTGCAGTAAAAGTGAGTCCTTTATATAATTTTTGGGACTACCTGGAACCTATCAAAGTGTTACATTTCTTCAATGATTCAAAATTTCATATAAAGGTCAGGTTTTGTTCTGCCTATTTCTTTAAAATATGTGCACTTTATTTTTCTTTAATTTTTTAATTATATAAGAAATATAAGCACTCTAAAAATTCTTGTATTTTGTTAGTTAAGACACAACCATGTAATTGTCTCCAAAGATGTACTTTAACGTGTTAGTATGTGTTTGCTTCTAAAAGTTATACACATTTTTGAGCAAAGATTTATACGATTTGTAAGAACTTTTTTAAAAAAATCATTCATTGTATTTTCAAGACAGCGTCATTTCAATTGCTCAAAAATGTAAAAACATATTGAGGTTATTTGATTTTACTGATCCCTTATCTGCTTTTCTCTCAGTAGATTCTGTCAGTAGCAGACTTCAAACAAGTCGCCCGTTCCCATTTTATTCCATTTTTTTTCAATATCATCAACCTTTTCAAGGAAAAGAATATTGCACTTTGTACCAAATAATGTTTGAATTTCAGACTCTGGAACATAATACGGTGGGCCCCCGTGCTTTGTTGGATAGTGAGACACAACATACATGAGGTGGAGAAACTCTTTTCTCTGCAGGGACAGCATTACATCTGGGTAGCGTGCCTGGTCACTTGGGTTCACAGCGGCTAATGCTCCTCTGTCCCAAATCCTGTCAAATTTACCAGTATTTGCTCTGGGAAGATCAAAACTGTTATAGCAGTACAGTGACATATTCCCTGAAGAACTCTTAGATATTTTTGCACCAGGACTTTCAGTGATTGGTTCTTCTGAGTAAGAAGGATTCTGCTCCATAAAAAAATTCCCATATCGCGAGTTCACTGATTTCACCGCCAACTGCACTGTGTCCCAATTCTGCAAACCATTTCATCTCCACTGCTCTTCCACAAAGAGGAAGAAACACTCTCAGTCCACTCTTGCCTTTAAGAAAGTATCCAAATGTTTCTTTAATAGCTGATGATGTCCTGCTGCTCAGTGAAATCTAATTTCTTGGTTCACCCACCTGTCTTGCCATTCTTTTAGGCTCATGAATGGATTCTTCTGTGCGTCACTATCAGGGTACTCTTTAATATCAAGGGAAGTTCTTGTGTCATTCATAGTTTTATGGATACCGCTGTCTCACAGGCAGATAACTCCAATGTGTCGCAAGTCGCTGGCCATCAGCCACTGTCACCTCGTGGCTGCTTCCCACCTCCCTTCCCCTTGCCTCCCTGCTTAGGGTGTTCTTAACCTTAAGCTACCATACTTCAAAGGGACACCTTAGGGGCTGAGGTGTGGCTGAGTGGTAGCGTTTGCCTCACTTGCTCATGGCTTTGGGTTCTATTCCCAGCATGGGGAAAAAAAAAGAGGGGTAGGGGACACTGTGGGGTACACATCAGATTTTTTTTTTCAAAAGTGGAATTGTAAGTCAGCTTGCAGCTACAGGAGGATCAGCCCAACTGCTGGTCCCTGCCCAGGGTGATACCTAACCAGCACTGTGCTCAGCACTGGGGAGGTGCTGGGTGGGACCATGCAGGGTGCTCAGAGCGCCCTTCCCGAGCCCTCCACCGGGGCCTCCAATTCCCCAGGTCTGCTCCGTCTGCCGCCAGCAGCACAATCCCGCACCAGCTGTCACCTTTCCCTTACTCTTCATCTGTCAGCACTGAGCGCCGAAGAGCTGGAACTAGCACGAGCTCGTAAGCCACACTCAGAAGTGGCCTCTGTACTCCATGCATGCGTCAGGGTAAACCTTAAACTCTGGCTTTTAAAACATAACTCAAGGGCTGGGGATATAGCTCAGCAGCACAGTGCCTGTCTGACAAGCACAAGGTCCTGCGTTCGATTCCCGATACGAGATAAATAAATAAATAAATAAAATAAAAATAACTCAAAATGGAACTGAATGTGGGTGAGATGAAAAGAAATGACGTTACAAAAAATGTGGTAACTTGTTTTCGTGACAATACCTGATATAGAAGAGCACATATGCTGGTTGACTCGGTACCGATCTGATATTACTAGGAGATACGATAGAGTCATCCATCTGATACCACAGGCCGCTGCTTGCCTGCAAAAGACAGCTGGTAAGAGAGAAAGATTAGACTTTGTCAGGTTAATAAGAACAGGATAAAAAGAATAAGAAAAAGAAGCATTCACACTTTAATTATAAAACCCCCACCCTCCCCCCCAAGAATGCCAGAGCTTGCTGTCTTACAGAGTCTATGTAAAAGCAATAGCAAAATGCACACGGCTTACTTTCACATAACAGAAGTAATGGCCTGTATGGCAGTTATAGCCAGTGTGGACCAGCACTGCATATAAAGCGTAAATAACAGGTTCTCCGTTTGGTTCAGACATATACGGCCGAATATTAAGGTGTTCCAGATATTTCACAACCTAAACAGAAATGGACAAAGGAGAAGGCAATGTCATTTCTAAAGGCACAGAAGGCTCCCACGTTCAGGTGCAGGGTATTTAGGGTGTCCCAGGAAACCCGCACAACACTACACAGTGATGTTCCAACAGAAGCCCAGTGCATTTAATCACTTTTCAAAGGACACAAATAACCTGGAAGACACGGCTCTGAGAATGGTGAAGGCATTCTCGCTGTCCTTATTTTCCTTGAACAAGTGACAGTCCACTGTGACTGTTGCGTATCAAATCCATGATACGCGATGGTCACAAAATGGCAACTCCGGACATTCACCACCAGTTATTTTAAATTTAATTAATTACTTTGCTTTTTGAGACAGGGTCTTACTATGTAGTTCAGTTGGCCTTGAAATCACTATGTAGCCTAGGGTGACCTCGAACTTGCAGCAGTCCTCCTGCCTCAGCCTCCCTAGTGCTAGGATTACAGGCATATGCCACCATGCCAGGCTACTTCAAATAATTTAACAATGTATTAGTTATTTCTCTTCTATGTCATTGCATTTTTTGACTTGTTGCTTGAAATAGGACTTCACTATGTAGGCCAGGCTGGCTTTAAACTCACTATATAGCCCAGCATGGTCTGAGACTCCTAATCTTCCTGCATTAGGCTCCCAAGTGCACCATGACCAGCTTTGCCATTCAATTTTTGACCCCTTTCAACCTTCAGTAACTGAGAAGAAAATAGGAAAATTCAGTGTAAGTGAAAAATCAGAAAGCAAGAAAATAAACTTTGATAAAAGAGAGGCAAGATCTAGTGGGGAAGTCCTCTTTGGGTTTCAAATTATCCATGCTCTCCCTGTATCCTCCCATTACCATGCATACCAAAGAATTGACCATGAAGCCCAAACACAGATGAATTCCTAATTTTATCACTAGACAGCCTCGCTCCCAAGAGTATAGTAAACACATATATACTCATAAGCACACAGACCAAACTCTTAACTCAATACTTTGACTTTTTCCCTGCTATCCAGTGCAAGAAAAGTTCATAAAGTCCATCAACAAATTGTTCATTAGGTCATTTGTAATCCTTAACAGCTACTGGTACTTAAGTCTTGGCTCCACATAAAAGGTTATTAATAACATCATCTATGTACCTTAGTAATTTTTCCACCAAAATAATTTCCAAAGCGTTTCAGGTACAGTATAAGAACATTAGACATTTGATGTATAGTAAACTTCTTTGAAGCTGGAACTGTATTTTTGCATCTTGAGGTAAATTAAAGATTAATGTGTGAATTTTTTGGTGTTTTAGTCTTTCCCTCGCTATTTCTCTGAATCACCCTAATTTAAGATTCAAAAAGAAGGATACTAGGTAAGGAACATCCTCTTCCTCCAAACCAACAGTAAAAATCTTTAAATTAAAAATACTGGGGGTATCCAGGTGTGGTGGCACACACCTATAATCTCAAGACTCCAGAGGCTGAGGCAGGAGGATCACCATGAGTTTTAGGCCAGCCTGGACTACATAATGAGTTCAACAGCAGCCTGAACTACAAAGAGAGACCCTGTCTCAAAAATCAAAGCATAAACAAAACAAAAAAAGCAAACAAAACTGGGATAAATTGCCGAGTAGCATGACAGGAAAGAAAGCACAATTCTGAAACATCGGGAGGCACAGGGCACCATGATGTGAAAAACAGATTGACGTGGGCTGGGGTGTAGCTTGGAGATGGATCACTGGCCCAGCACGCAGAGTTCAGCCCCTGGCACTGCAGGAAATGAATATAATAGGCTAACGCAGTTCAAAAACACTGAAAGCTAATTGGATGTTCAGGCTGGTGTAATTCTGTGAAAACGAAGCCCTACCCAGATACAAAAAGGAAAAAAGATGAAAAGTGTCAGGAGAAACCCTAGTCTTGGAGATAAAAGCACCATCTTTCTCCAATATTGTCAATACTCCTTGACAAGAAAAGATTACTTAGTGTAGATGTCTGCATCACCTGGCTATCAAGTGAAAATTTGTTTAAAACATACGAAACAGGGATTCTTAAAACAGCCTCCCTTGACTGCCTGGGGAAATGTGTTACTCAATAATGTAAATTAGAAGTTTCCAGCAGGCACTGCCCCCACCATGGTACCCACAGTAAGAAAGATCCGCAGTTCTGTCGGAGGAGAAGCTGACACCCCCCCCCCAGTCTCGTCTGACAGGAAAGTCAAGGCAGATGCTACGTAACAGGTGCTGTCGGAGGCGGCATCGGGGCGGCAGCGCTAGTCCTTCCAGGGCCAGAGCTGCCCACCTTGAGAGAGTGCAGACACTGGCATGTTCCGGCCTCTGGGGGACAGACAGCCAGGGTCTCCCAGATGGCACCAGAGGCTAAGGCCACCTAGCGGGCCATTCACACACACCACGCTCTTCACAACCAGGGCTCCCTGTCACCCCAAATGGAGCAGCCAAGTCAGGGACGGCAAGTCACCCCTCATCATACTCGCTACACTTGTAGCAGTTTTCGCCATCAAGGTGTTCTGGCTTCACAAACCGGTCCAACGCTTTGTTAACGCTCCGAACAGCCTGGGAGGAAAAAGCACAAACATGCGCCCTGTCACGGTTTGTGAGAGACGAGAGAGCAAGCGACCAGCAGACGCACAGACACAAGTGAGAATTTTTATGAAGAAAATGTTTTCATGGGTATGGTGTGGTTGTATTCCCAGCTACTTGGAAGATGGAGGCAGGATTGGAAGTTTGGGTCCAGCCTGAGCAACTTAGAGTCAATCTCAAAAAATTTTTTAAAAA